>JAGXCT010032705.1:0-46346 GCA_022495035.1 Philopotamus ludificatus
TTCGTCTAGATTTTGATTAAATCTTCAGTTCATTATTAATTCAATTTTCATGCTTATGCTGATTTATGAATGAATAATTTTTCATTTGAATTCATCCGCTGAAAACAAAAAATAAACGTCTTTTTAGTGATGTAACTACTCCGACCATATAAAGGCTTAGAAATTCAACGATTAAAAATAAAATAAAAATTATCATACAAAATATTAAGCTGGGTAACAAGAATAGAAAGAAAAAATGGTTGTTTAATCCACCGTGTCCGTAAAAAATCTAACCACAAATTGCTGATTTCTTCTTTGTAATATCTCTAATACACACATCTCTATTTACGGGGATTTTAACATAGTTTTGAAATCACACAGTAGTCTAAAAATGGAAAATATTCTATATAATATGATTTCTAAAAACAAAAAATTATATATTCAATCTGATCTCAAGGTTAGATTAAAACAACGCGCGATTTCTTTTTAGTCCCTTTAATTTTTGGATTATTCTATCAAGTATTGGGTATATTTTTTGTGCATAGTCCGAATAGAAGTCGAATTTAACGAGGGTCATGACTTTATGCGAGTTCATAAAAACATTAACAAATTATTATTATGATTGATCCTGTACATTATTTATTTAAATCGTGTACAAATAAAGCATTTTTCTTCTGCACACATTTCGTCATTGAACCTGACGTTGGTACAAAATCACACACTCATCACTCATGCCGTCATCTGATCGTTTGTTCTGTACGAAACTTTGCATAATTAATGATTTGCCGTGTTATGAATTAAAAAAGCTTTTGTAACTGGAAAGGTTGTGTTACTTAATTGCGACGGTTGATGGGTTAATTTTGAGCGATGTGCTCGATTAATGCGAAACATTTCGAAACTAATTAATTTTTTGTGTTACGCGACGGGAAAAACTCACGAAACATTGATACATTTTCATCTAATTATTATTATTAAATATTACATCTGGTTTAATCGTGTTGTCTTGTCGTTTTGGACATCTGCAGCGCGGTGCAGAATTATTATGCAAGTCTTGGAATGTAGTAGGAAGTGGCATTAGAATTATTAATCTTGTTGATGTCTCTGATGCTCGAACGCTTCACAAAATTTTGCTCTGATTCGTGTAATAATAATTATTTTTTAATTATTTAATTGAATAATTGGTCGTTTCCTCGGTTATAATATCATTAATTAGATTTTATGAGATGAATTATAACAAAACGAAAATTAGATTGATAATTATTTTTAATCTAGATTAATAAGATTACCTTGTGTAAGTTTATTGTCTGCAATTCAGCTGCTCGATGAATCGTGAATAGCTACGTCTCTCGACAATGAATCGTATGAAAAAACATCGTCCATCACGCATACGTCCATTGTTTGCATTAGTCTAATGTTATTTACTTTCAAATATGTCGGCATTTTGCCAATACCAGAAGCTCCAGACCGGATTAATTAATATTGCCGGTGGTAACATGCGTTAAGCGCAATTAAACGGCGAGGCCAATGGCTTTGGATTATTCTAAAAATTCATAAATTCCAAGAAATATTAATAATCTTTGATAATAAAATATTGACGTCACTTCGAACGTTGTCAAAGTATTTTACAGCTTCAGATCTTGAACTCTAGATCTTGAGGGAATGGCAATATGATGCCACATATATCATCTTTTATGACCTTAACTCGATTACCTAAAATTGGCCTTCTGATTCATTTTTTTTTTATATATATTTAAATCATCTTAATTAGTTTAACATATGCTATGGTTTGTTGATTAGAGTTAATTAACGCATTTTATGATTTATCTGCAGTGCAATTATGTATTATTAAATTAAGAGGCGTTTTTAAATAATAAATCAGACGATCAAACGTCCTTGCTGTGATTTTATGGGCTGTTGAATCTGATTCTAGATCCCGCGTAATTCGAGAAATCTGGAAAATACCGCTGATGAATGATTCATATTATCCGGAAACGGTTATTGTATTACAGGAAATGCTTACGGACATAACCAGTCTGTTAATTGTGGATTAGCATCGAAGCCTTCCTTGCCCGTACGCACTGAAATATGAAACAGATTGCAATGCAATCTTATCCGATTCACTTCTTGAATGCAGATTTCAGAGATTATCTAAGGTGAAAGCGCATTGAGATCGATTGTGATTATATCCTTTCGATAATATCATTATTAAAATTATACGGCGGTACTAATCGTATTGATTAGTAAAGCATGATTTGGTTAAACGTTATTATTTTCGAGAGATATTTTTTAATCTTTGCTATCCTCTCTATTAACAGTTGTACAAATATTAAAACAAAGCTTATTTGAATAAAAATTAAATTAAGGATAAATATATATAATATTCTAATATTTGATATACAATATATGACATAATACATACAAGAATTATATTTATGTGCTTTTATTAGTTGTATAAATAACGGGATTTTATAATAAATAAATAAATTTTAAACAAAATATATGAATTTTCATCATAGCATTCAATATTTAATATTTTTTTGCATGATTTTGCGTAAACGAATGCATTATCGTGAAACAGCGGCATCGAATCATTTCTTTGTGGTGAAATTCGATCGAAAGTCGTGAAAATTTATTATTTCATTTATAGTTACGGTCATTTAAAAGTATGTACCCATAAATTTAGTAATTTTTCGCAGAATTTTATCATTTATGCGTCGTTTTTTGCATTGATCGTATTCTTAATAATATCAAGTGTATATTGATTACATCGATCAGTCTTTAAATGTTATATAAACTGATCGATGTGAAAAAAACTGATATCAATCGAAGTAGTACCTATTCAAAAAATTGTTGATGAATGTTAATTAAAGATATATGCATTTGCATGCCAGAATAAATTAAAATGAGTTTTTGTACTAACAAGTCACGATGAAAATGAACAACTCTCTTGTGCACGAGTTGACAAAAAAATGCATGGAAGACTGCCAAGTGATATCCTTGACTGAATTAAATAATAATTAGATATGTTTTTTTTCTAATCTTATTCTAAAATATTTTTTTAGTACCCGTCATAGTCTGAAACAATCGATTTATGATTAATGATTAATGATATGATATTAAGTTAACCGCCACTGAGCGCAGATAGTATTCAGAATGACCATATTCCTATGAAAACCATGTTCATGGTCCTCCATAAAAATAATCATGAACATGATAATGTTCCTCAGAAATTAGGGAAAATATATTAAATATATTTATATATTATTTTTAAACGCCTTGTATTGAAAACTATTGACGACGACAATTCATGTTTTACTACATAGGCATATTTTACAGTGATACAGTGAATGTTCTTAGGATTTGATAATAAGTAATAATCTGAAGGTTCAATGTCTGTCAAATACGGGGTATGTAAAACTTTTCCTAATTTTTTAATCGGTGATTTAAGTTTTGTTAAGCATTGCCGCATTGGAGAATAATTATTTTACTTATGAATAAATTCGGTTGTTAATCTTTCAGCTTCTGATTTGATGTGTCTAATTATCGGCAATTTACTTCTGAGACCTTGTTTTAATAATCCATAGTTAATAACTACACTCATATCCATCAAATGTATAAAATTAACTTATATTACAGTGTTAATCCTGGATTTGGTGTTAGAACTTGTGGTTACTTCTTAGAAATCCATCGTTTTTTATTCTTAATTTATCGTAAACTATCAATTTCACGTCTCTGGTTATTAATCGATGCAAAAAATGTTGAGACCTAAGTTTCGCAGACCAAAATCTGCACTCGTCCTTCCGTTATTCCTTGTTATGCTCGGTTAGTCCCTGCTTAAATTGCTGAGATGTTTCGTATGATGTAAACTACAATCTTTGGCAAACCCAAAGTCTCGCGTCTTCGAATCAGCTCTTGATCATTGTCAGGAGTGGTGGAATTCCTCCCCTAAAGGGACTACTTATCTCATTTTTCAATCAATTCCTGACTGGCCATGTTAATTTTATGGGTAAGCTTAAAGAGTTTAGCCTAGTAGCATCTTCGCACTGTTGTTGAGGGTTCGTCTGTCAAGACTACAGTCACGTTCACATACGTGCATTTTCTCTACTAGTCTCCCAAAATCCCCAATTCCCGAATTCAGAAGGTTTTCTTGATTTAGAAAAGTCCTGTAATCCACTATCACCCGAGTTAAGTCATCAAAACGAGTGATTTACATCTGTTTTCGGTCAGTACGTGATCCATAAATCTCGTTGATGGTTTTTGCGCTCTCAGCGGCGTTTAAGCTCTGAAAAAAAAATAGTATGCAATGACGAATATGTAATGATCATAATCAGGCTGTGACATTTTATCCTTAATAATAAAATAAAAACTAAAGCTGTTCGTCAAGCCTTAGTTTTTACGTCGCAACAACAAAAATAATAAATAAGTATGTTTATTTCAGCGTATCTGGACACAAACTGGACTAGAGTAAATTTAAAAATATATGATGGGTTATTATCTATTAAATATAATAAAAAATGAGAATAGAAATTCAATGGAAAATATAATAAATTGAACAATACAATTTTGATTGTTAGACACAATAAATAAAAGGTTTGTTTCGTGTAAAACTTTATTTATCTTTTTAATAGAATGTACATTTTCGTGTGTACACGTTAATTTGTTATTTAAGCATGTTTAAAAAATCACCGTCATTATTGTTGACAAGCTACCTTTTGGTTTGGTTTGACGCAAAAAACTACCAAATTACAGCCGTATTCACATTCATCTGACACAAAGAAGTGCACATGACATACAAGTTATCAGGTGCAATAATAATTATAGTGGGCGAGGCCAGACCGGGTCGCCATTTTGAAAGTCGCGGGACAAATCGCACAAGATGACATTTTTATGTCTGGAGGAATTAAATAATATCGCAACCCAATTACATACTTATGATCGAGCGAATACATTATCCTGAAGAACCGGTGGTCCACTGAAAAAATATCTCGATAAATCCTATTCCCCAGCTGTTGTATAATTCAAGGATATCCAGAGGCCACTGCCACAGTTTTGCAATATAACTGCCTTTCTTTTTGTGCCGAATAATTCAATTTTTAAAAGGAAGTGAGACACTTTCGAAAACGGGCAACACCCACCGATTGCAGTTTAACGGGGTTGATCAAATTCGATTTGCAATAATATTTCGAATAAATTATGATTAGTCGTCGTATTTTGCACTCGTCAAAAAAAAGCCTTGAACCTTATGTTAATTTTTTGATGAGTTCAAATTTTAAAATATTCTCGTCATTACACGAGTTCAAAGAACAAATTCCATTCGTAAACTGTCGTCAGTATTTTATTTATTATTCGGCGATTGTTTAATATTCAATTGAGATTGATCACGGTGTATATTTTGGCTAATTGTTTTAAAGACCCGTTATTTTTTGTATTCAGGAAACTTGTTTGGGAATTTTTCGAATCTTATCAGTAATTAAATTGTAGATCACAAAATTGCGAGTATAACGAGATTTTTGCATAAGAAATCGAGCGTGAACTGGATTTTGAAATCAGTTTTATTGCCAAGCTTTATGTAATAAAACGTATCGATTTAATATTGACATATGGAAACATTGGAAAATGCAAATATATCAATGCAATTAGCAACGAAATATGGTCAAATGAAAAGCAAGAAAAATCTAATCAAAAGTATAATATAAATAAATTTCAATGGATTTTTAATCGAATGATGATGTCTTTAGATTTGATAAGCAGTTCAAATGCTGTCCAATATTTAATAGTATTAAAAACATTTTTAATGTTTTCTTTTTTGGGGGGTAAAAGGACCACTTTCTCATTTATAGTTAAATATAAAATCGACTCGACAGTTGGCAATTATTTGCGGAAGATTAAGAAATGTGTCGGAATAACGAAGTACACGCAATACTCGATTGACTAAAGAGTGAAGAGAAACTTTGACTATAGAAGAAGTCAGAAGACATCTATCAGAGAGTAAGCAGTTTCTACATTCGCTAAGATAATCTTATGAACACAAATGTATCCAGATAGAGCAAGCAAATACTAAGGACACGATCCTCACAACGGCGATTGGCAAAATTGTCTATTAAGATTTCTAGTCTTTCTGAGAACAAATACGAACAATGGATTTTGGATTAGGAAAATATCAAACTTAACTTGGACGTAATAGTTCAATTTTTACTATCAAAACGGGCCATTTTAAATGAATCTGGTTCAAAATGCTATACTGCTTTTGAACAATAGTACTGAAACCAGAAGAAGCCAAAGGCTATCTGTTAAAATTTATGTATTCCCCGGGAAAGTCAAATTAATGCAGACAGTTAAAGAGAGCAAAATGGATAATATTATAATAAGATTGCCCAAATAATCTCCCGAATCGAAGGTTGTTTACATTTAATTTTAGTTATCCAATGATAAATGCTGGAATATTACCTTCCCCATACTGCTCCCCACAAATTTAACCCATCTCATGATCTAATGAGAACGAAAAAACTCGTTACTAGTTCCCACTCTATTTCAAATAAAAAAGACTGATAAAAAATAGGAAATTTTCAGGGACATATTGACTATCAAGCAGTGTAAGAAATGGTTCAAACAATTATATAGTGGAAATTTTGACTTAAAAAATACACCTCGAAGTCACTGGTTAATGAAACTGAAACAAATTCGAT
This sequence comes from Philopotamus ludificatus, assembly GCA_022495035.1. NCBI lineage: Eukaryota > Metazoa > Arthropoda > Insecta > Trichoptera > Philopotamidae > Philopotamus > Philopotamus ludificatus. The sequence goes on from JAGXCT010032705.1 coordinate 6,666, forward strand.
CAAATATGTTCTGTACGGGTTCGAATGTGTCAAGAATGAATAAAATTAAAGCAACATTTTACATTCCTTCGATATTTTATGACAGGAGATGAGAAGTGTGTTATGTCCTCAAACCAATGTCGCAAAAACAGTGACGTTCTAAAGGGCAGGTACCCCTGGCAACGGCGAAACTAATAGTAACGGTAAAACAGGTACTAAAAAGGGTACCTTTGTCCGTTTGGTGGGATTGTAAAGGATTTTTTTAATACTCTTCTATAATTCTATATTAAAAGAAGCAATTAGTGGGAAAAAAATCCAGAATATTCAATAGAAAAAACATAGTTTTAACACGATCATGCAATACTTTATACAGCTAAAACTACTCAAGATAAATAAATATTAACCATCATATTCACCCGATTTTGTTCGATTATTTTGATTACCGCAGCACTTTTTTTCCACAAAAAAACTCAAGAGTATTGAAGAAACAGGTCACGATGTCTATTTTTCATCTAAATCAAAATATATTGTTCAAATGGCTTATTAAAAAAAATATTAAAATATATCCATTGGGAAAAATTTGATCTGATATCCGATTAAAAAAACTTGATTCAAGTAGTTTGCTAAAAAAAATCTTTTGGTCCCATTACGTCAGGCCCACGGAGTACAAAAGGTTAAAATCACTAAAAAGATAAAAATATAGTTGTAGCTATCTAGGGACAATATAAAATTAATAATTAATATTGTAATAGATTTATTTTTTTAGTATTTATTTAAAAATACGATATCTCTCAATACTACACAAAAAAATAATGCTTAGAAAAAGCAAATACTCCTGATATTTCTTATTGATATTAGCAAATTAAGATAAATCTATATTACTCTTCATATATTTATTATATTGGGTCTACCGGAAAGTTCTGTCAAGATCATGTTAGAGCAAAATCTTTTTTGACAACATCGGAGATTGCAGAAAGGCTTGATTCAGCTTAACAAACCATTTCGGACCATATTCGGATACTAGGATTGGTGTGGAAATATCTAAGATGGGTGCCATATGAGTTAAGTGATAAGAATTTGAATGATTGAGTCATCATATGCACATCTTTGCTCGCAGGAAATAAAATCGAACCCTTCTTGGACCGAATAATAACTGGGGATGAAAAGTGGATTACCTATGAAAACATCGTAAGGAGAAGAGCATTTGTCAATCCGGAAAACCTGCCCTCTCTACCTCTAAACCAAAGTTCAGCCTGAATAACATAATGTTATGTATATGGTGGGACATTCGAGGACCAATACATTTTGAGCCGTTGAAACCGAACGAAAAGCTAAATTTGGAGAAATACTGTCAGCAATTGAATAATTTAAAAACAGTACTTCTAGAAAAGATGCCGGCAATGATCAATAGAAAGGACATCATACTACTTCGTGATAATGCTAAGCCACATACTGCTTTGGAGACTCGTCAGAAACTCGCAGATTATCACTTGTTTCTTTACTTACAATTTTTTCGGAGGGTAAAAAATTCAAAAACAAAGAAGATATCAGACAAGCACTGGTTTAAATTTTTCGCCTCTAGGGATAAGGCATTTTTTAAGCCATAAATAATGATGGAAATTATATTATTTAATAAAGTTTATTCAAGGTATGAAAAAATTATAATTAAAAAGACAGAACTTTCCAATAGACCCAATATTATATAATATATTTGTGTTCCTGCAATAGAATCTATAAATCACAGTTAGAAGAGAGCGAATGCATCGTAAAAATTAATAATCGTATCTTTATGATCATAAAAAACCGCATTGTTACTGTAGCATTTTATTATGAGTTATATAGAGTATCCTTGTAGTTTTAATGTGTAATAAAATATTATTATGACTCGTTATGATCAATCAAACAATATGTAATTATTATTAAGTAATGGACAATTAATTTTGCTCATATAATCTCATCAGATGAATCCTTTTCACTATACATTATTGCAAAATATATTTTGTAACGATCGTGACGGTGATATATTTATTAATTCTGATATAATACACGGTTTACGTATTCCATTGACTTGATTGATGGTTGAAATTGGAATTTTTAACACTAAAACAGTGTGTTTATTTTTTACATAAGAAAGTAGACTGTGTCAAGGGTAGCAAATGCACGATTATAAACTGATTCGTTTTTTTTTCTTCGTCTTAAACCTGTAGTAATCGTCACAGATATCACCAATTGGATAATTCAAGGCTTTAATTTTTTTGCCCCGCCGCCTAATGAGGCAGTTATGCGATATGTGTCGTTTAGAATAATTTCATATTATTCGACGTTATGGTATTTGTTCAAATACCGTTTCAGGAAAACGACTCTGACTCATTCGATTAATAATGCACCCACACACATTCGATTTAATGCGAAATTTTGCAACACAAATTCAACCGTTTAACTGGGACACGATCTAGGCGTATTTTGCAGCGCGGTGTTTTTCGTTAGTCATACATTTTTACTATGAAATTAAATTACTAATAATATTATTCAACGATTTTTTTGTTAATGTTGTTCTATGGAAAATATATATCGTATTAAAATTTCGCCAATGTGTTCATTGGAATTTATTAGGCTATTCGGCGCAAAACCGGATCTATCGATTTATGCTTATTTAATATGTATTATTTTTATGAGGTGAGATTGTTAACGTAATACCTCATTTTCTGAGAAACTAAGATTCGTGCAAATATTTACGACAATTAATAAATTTTGGATACTAGATCTATTTTTTAACAATTTCTTAGTAGCATTGTTTTAAAATTATTAGTCCTTTTTGTATATTTATCATTTAATTTATTAAAGTAATATTGACACGGCAACAAAACAAATGTCAACCATTGCTAAAAGTTGGGCTTCGTGGGACTGAGATGAAATATGTATGTAAGAAGGGGACGACAACAAAATAAACGGCGGGTATTGCTAAAATAATCGGTGAATAGTTACTCATTATCTACGGGGGTCGTGAATTCCACGTCAAACGCGGTTTTGCGTATGTCCGGGGCGCGCACATCGTGCTATTCGACACTACGTGTTTGATCCGCTGTTTGTTTTTTCAAACATTTTTTGGTTATACATGGTGGCAATATATTTTATGGCTCTTTTACAAGAAGGAATATGTTTAGAAATTGCCGGTAGTTATATAATATTTAATGTTTACTCCAAAATGATCACCATTAAAAAATGTATTTATTTATAACACTGGCATAATATTTTATTTTTCATCAGCCGATATTATGCGATTTAATTTGCTGGATTTTAGAATTTTCTTAGTTTTATTTTTGATGAATAAATTCTTTCTTTCTTCCTCAACATTCGGAGCTATAAAAACAGCTATTATGGATAATAAAAATTATGAATAATGAAAATTATGATCTATCCCAGTGACCCAACGGCTTGAACTGATTTGGCCCAACCTTGAAATTTCACACACAAGTCCAAAAAATCATGTTCAAACCATGTTTTATAAAAATTTCAATTCGGCCCGCTTTCAAAAAGTTTAGTGATCCCTGCTATAATGCATATATTTTTTTTCATTACCTATTTAGTAAATATTAAAATTTATATAATTAAATTTTCAGCTCAATATCTTAATTAATAAAAGAGTTATAATTTTTTTGAATGGCTTCAGCGTATGTTCAGCGAGTCAAATTTTGGCGAATGGCTTCAGCGTATGTTTGACCATGATTCGCACCGTTGGCAATGTGTTAAGATGTGATGTAGCTGAGACGGAATATGTTAGAAGAGCGCGGCAACATAATAAACAGTGGCCATTGCTAAAAAAAAATAATAGCGATTGAAAAATGCTGACCTAGGCCATGGTTCCGTTTGTAAAAGGAAAATTAAAAAAAAAATAGATATCTGTTATATATTTCCTTGTACAAGCAACTTGTTTTTGGATAAGGTGGCTTACCTTCGAATATCTTTTGAGTCCATATTTTCATTTTTTATTAATTCATTGTTATTGCAGCTAAAAGTCTCTCGCTATACTTTTAAAATATTTTTTATCATTCCGTTGATTGCTTTTCGTTTCACTCTGCAATTCTTTATTCTTTGATTTCCACTTAGTCTTCGTTGGTGAATTTCTCCACAACAAATCGATTGATATCTTTAAATTAAAGTTTGACAAATTATCTAATAATGTTATCTGCCTTTATCGCAATTTATTTTTTGTAGTGATCAGCTACTTTGATAACATATTAACTAATAATATGCATCTGTATATAAAAGGCATTTTTGTCATATTATTAACCCGATATAATTTTTTAGATAATAACTATTTAGACATATTTATTTTTAACAAGAATCTTATATTTTAAATTAAATTAAAAAAAGCGTATATAAGATTAAATCATTGATAACAAAAACTGAGCTATTATATACTTATGATTTAATTATAGTACTCTATTTCCAGTCAACCCTTCTATAACGCTCTCTGCTATAGAGTGGAGTGTGCTACAGTTCCTCCTATAGTGTTTAATTCTAAAGCGTTTTTATTTACCAAGGGCTATATTTTCGTAAATATTCAATATATAATCGCGATAAATAAATGTCAATGCCCTTTGGTTGACAACAAAATATAACACGCGTGAACAAACTGAATATAGAACAAGATCATTTAAAATATGCAAATGGAAATTAAAAAAACGAATCCCAAAATTTTGTGGATGCTAAGTCTATTATAGAGCGGGTTTCTATAGCGTAATCCCTATCTTGACGCTATAGAAATATTGACTGTATTTTTTTCGTTATAATAAACTCGATTACAAATAATAACTACGAAAATGATACAGTTAGCATATAAAAGTGATTGATTTGATCGAAACCATTTTTTTGTTGGAAGAGGAAAGATCTTTAAAAAACACCCCCATTCAGGAGGTAGTGCTGGATTTTTACCAGTTAAAATCTCTACTCTAGCTCCGGTATTATCGTTAGATAATCAGCGTGGTGATGACTGACTTTCGGGTAAGACTTTAGTTCAGGTCCTTGTTACCTTGCCCTCTCGGGTTCCTCCTTCGTTAGAATTACTATCCCGAAAAAAGTAGATAGTGTCTTATGCTATTGGTCTTTGCCAAGAAGGAGTCTTTGACGTCTTCGATAGTTACCGTCTCTCCTCCGAGGATTTTTCGAGCTTATTTAAAACACGAGCAGTGTAGAAAGGTCTGCTATGTGGTGTCCAGCGTTTCTCCATATTCCTTGGCACTCTGAGGTAGCCTCTTTTATGATTCGGTGGAGGTATTCTTCGAAGCATCCGTGCTCAGTTAGGAGTTGACAGAGGTGAAACACTATGTTTTGGTAGGGTTCTCACTTTTGGTGTTCATAGAGCTCTTTGCGCTCTTCCACTCTTCCAAGTTTTGTATGGGTGACTAGTCTTCTATAGAGCGGGTTTCTATATCGTGTCCCTATCTCCCTAGCACTATAGAAGAGTTAACTGTAGTTTTTTTATATTAAACGCTTACAAAAAGTTGGCATATAAAAGTGATTGAATAGATCAAAACACTTGATTTAATTTCTTTGATTAGATAGTTTTTTATTTCAATTATTATTTTTTTGTGGAGCTAATCAGGGGCTTATATGAATTGAAATGAAATAATTTTATTAATGATTTCTATTACTCTAGTATTGATTAGATTAAGATGGATCCATTGGCGTGTCGTCCATAAGGCCAGATTGTGCGGCGCACACAGGGACCAAGGCCCCAAGAAGGAAAAATTTGAAAATATAAAATAATAATTGATTAAAATGAATTATATTTTTTTAAAATCGACATTAAATAATATATTACAATATAAGTAATTGGCCGGAAATCGTTTTATCAAGTACAGGGGCGATAATTGAATTTCTGCACACAGGCGTCGTATACTGTCAGGTCGCCGCTGAAGGGATCTATGTATAATCTGGACAAGATATAGCCGAATGGGATTTAATAGTATTTTTTTAATTTGTATTTTGAATGTTGGGAAGCGATTTTTGTTTTTAATATTTTTAGAGCAATGTTAAGAAAATGTTTCTTCTTCGGGTGCCTTGTCCGTTTTCGGACGTAGGCGATATACATGTCCTTGTTTTTTCTCAATATAAATGTCTGTTTTTGGCAAGCTGTAACATTCTGGAGCTCTCAATCTGATCCAGTTGCGGATATTGCAGAGCCACGACAGCTTCTTTCTTTCCATAATTCGTTTTACCGTTTAATAATAAACGGATCCGTTCTTGAAATTATGTCGAAATTATACTTATCGTTGCAGATTATCAGACTTGACATATTCTCGGTAATATCATAAGTCAATAAAGAATATTTATGAGAGAAAAAAATTATACAACTTATGCAATAAATTAATGAGGTGCATATACAGAATACATATCATTTTTTCTCATGCACATAAAATATGATGTAATTTTTCAATCCATTTAAATTAATTTGATCCACTGTGCTTATTCATATTTTGCATAGATGTCGGTGTATTTTTTGGATTAATTTAAATTATTCGCATTACGCGGTCCATTTAATTTAATCTCTCGTCCATTATTCGCGGATCAGGATGATAGCGCTATCAAATACACGTCCCACTGGCCCGGAGTAACGTTCAAATTGGAGTCGTTGCGCAATACAGAACATCTAGAAGGTAATGTTGCATTTCATTTCCATTCTCCGAACATTTCACCGGTGTTACTTTCGATTTTTGGCCGCACATTACTTTCCGACGAGCCACCCTTTGATAGTCGTCGCAAATGCCAGACCGCTCTTGGCAAAGCAGATCAGACACGACTCGCTGACCGCGCTGTTGGCGAAATTTTTAACTTTTTACCATGATACCTCAAGGTGAATGAATGGACGCCGGTTGCATGACGTGTTGTTTCAGAATTATTAATGATAGTTTCCTACTTTTTTTAACCTTCTGACTTTGTCCCGCCGTCGTTTATAGAGAGCGATTTTTTTCATCTCCCTATCTCTTCGAATAACAGCAATTAGGTGATGCAATCGGCAACATTGATGATATTTTATGCATAACATAAAGTATTTCGATAAAATGTTAGTATTAATAGTTTCCTGAACGTATTCACATTCATATTGAACCATGTACCTTAATTTGGATTCAGACTATGGACCCATCTGCCTGATGTATCCAATACGCGGCGATTACATATTAAATTTGATTTCTTAATTTATCGCAGGTACGTATTATATGGCAAAAAGTCACTAATTGCCAGCAAATAATTATCCATGCCGCTAATAATCATGAGATTATAATAATTTACAACAATTTTGCAATATCAAATATCGTTTAAGAAATTTATTGACGAAAAAAATGCATGGCCGGCGTGAAGTAATGTTCATTTACCTCGCATGTCAACTCTTTGACCGGAGATGACACATCATCGGATTGTTCGCCGACAATAAAAATGTTGTCACAACGGCGGCCGTCGATTCTTTGTCGTCTTCGTGCATTTTTATTAGATAATGGTTGATGTGTTCGAGTTTATCTGCATGTCGTCCATCACTCGCGCGCTGTTAGAAAGTCTTTCGTCGTCTCGGACAAACTGAAACAATCGCCGGCTGTTATTTAACATTGTCCCGATCCGGATGTGTATATTCAAAAACGCAGAAGCGTTTCTCAATTTGAAATTGCCAGTGACGAATATATGCGTAATTCTGTATACCATTATGTTACTAATTACCCGTGTTGAAAAATGTTAAAAATGAAATAAAACTTGTTTTTACAAATTACAATGACTTGTGAGTAGCTTTGAACTACATTAGAATGGAAAAGAAATTTATTATGTTTATTGATTTTATCACATGCTTTCAATTATCTTTTTGGATTACAGATACGTTCTAGATGGTATCGTGTATATAAATATTATTACAATAGTCAGCGTCATTAAATTTAGCGAGACGGTGCAACACATTTTTATTTTTTGTTGAATTCTTTGCTTCTAATTTAACGAATGTTGAAAGGCCACGAGACCTTCTTTCATCCCAAACATCGTTTGTCTTCCATTTTAATCTCCATAATGATCTTTCTTTACCACCATTTTTCCACTCTGTGTCCGCAGAACGACATAGCAGCTTAGAATGTAATCAATTGCGTGATTTAAAGCAGTGTTGTCCAACAGAAATCGTTTAATGGGCCAAATAAAAAATTACCAGTACGTGTTGGGCCGCATAAAAAACAAAACTTATTAATAACAATTTATTAATTAATATCGTAGGTAATTCAACCTACCCCCCAATAATTAAACTCACCCTTTATAATTTTCAAATTTAGAGCTAAATGATAACAATTATTTTAAGTCATTATTTGTTTTCAAATTTATAATTTTTTCTTCGTACCTATTTAAGCATTATTTCTTTATATAGTTTTGCAAGTCTATTTCACCCTTTTGCAAATGAAATTCATCCTTTTGCAAATAAAATGAATCTTTTTGCAAATGAAATTAACCCTTTTGCAAATTAAATTAAGCGTTTTGCAAATGAAATTAATTATTTTTAATAAACATATTAAAAATACAGAAACCGAATTAAACAATATGTGCTTTTTATGAATTATAGTTTAAACTTACATTTCTGTTTTTACATACATACATTTTGACTTAGAAGGTAAAATATATTATTATTTTCGGTTTTTACATCTTTATTCAGTAAATTAAGTTACATGCATAATATGTACATGCATAATTCAAGAAATGTGGTTATCAAACATATGTTGGATGTTCCTAGCTCGATAGCTTTTACATATGTATCTTCCTTAAGGAAATTAAATATATATAAAATGAAAATACCAAACATTTTATTTACTCAATAATTAATGTGATACTTGCCTTTTTATACTATTTGATATTTATTTTATATCGACTGGTAATTTTATTCGATGCACATCGCAACTGTTATGTCAAGTTTTCATCGGTCATCCTGTCGCGACCTTTCGTTTTAATTATTTTCAATTTTGAAAAAACGACTCGCAACGATATGTGGTCCAAAATGCAGCGGTAATACACATTACCAGTTTTTTAATTTCGGAAATTTATCCTCGAGGATATATTTTTGATAAAATTCAAGTTTATTTTCATTAAACATGCATTTTAATTCGATGCTTGTTTGGATGTCTATTAACTCTATTTGAAAAATTGCAGGTGCTGATTTCAACTCTACGTTAAAAGGAGCTAAAAAATCAAAAACATTTCCTCATACTTTTGCATGTATGAGAATCTGTTGAAAAATGCTTTAATTAACTTTGAGATTTCATTTGCATATTTTGAAAAAAATTACTCATTTAATAATTGGAATATTAATAACATTATTAATAATATCATTTAATAATTGGAAATGGACGGCATCGTTGGATCGCAGTTGATGTTCATAAAGCTTGAGTTTTGATATAAAAGCTTTTATATCTTGATAACATTCTGTAATCAATTTATTTTCACCTTGTAGCTTGCGATTTAACTCATTTAATTTTATTGTTATATCTGTCAGAAAAGATAAATCTAGAAGCCATTGATCATTATAAAATTCAGATATATTATTGCCACTTAAAATTATCAATTAAGACATTGATCTTATTTATTCGTCAGTATTAACATTTTCTGATACATCATCCAATCTTCGGAGCATTTTCTGGAACGTATTTTTTCATATAGATTAGCTTCTATAGCGATTCTATCTTTACTATCAATACAATCAAACGTCGTCCTTTAATGATTTTTTTCACCTCCGGGAAGTAGCAATTTAAAATTCTTCTATACATTTTTAACTTTAACGTATTTATAAACCGGCAGACAAAAATTCCGAATTTTTTTATCTAAGTTCTGTAAAGCTTGTTTTGCATATTCCACTTCCTTTATTTATTTGATAAATTTAGGATTAAGGATCAATACATTAATTTTTAAATGATATTTTTTTCGTTTGAAGATTTTCGTTGGTAAAATGAATAAGAAACATCTATAGTGTTTGATCCGATAACCTTTTCAATAAAAGTATTTTTTTTTAAATAATTATATTAAATAAGAATAAAAATAACGTGTTTCAATCCCACAGTGGAATATATTGAACCATACTAGTGGGCATGTCTTTGATTCCTGTCGACCGATTCTAAGAATCGTAATCTTTAAAGTTGATGATTCACATCGAATGATCCTGAAATCCTGACGAATCTTTACAAAATTATGTAGATCTTGACTTTAATGTGATAAAATCTGAATTAATTAGAATCGACGATGTGGTGGACAGTCATATTTATAGAAAATTGTCCGACGAAGAACTCTCAGACGAAGAAGAGGTAATCTCGATCCATCAAATTCTAAGAAAGTAAGATGGTATGTTGAAGACCTTTGAAGTTATTTTCCAATTTTATTGAAGACGTACAAGAAGATACCTTCTAATCCAGGGGAGAGCAACCTTTTTTTACACCGGCCATTTACAAATTAAAAAATGTTGCGCGGGCCGCACGTAAGAAAATTATAATAATACCAAAAAAATAAAGAACTCAAAGTATCTAAAAAAAAAAAACAACGAAAAATATAAAATTACAAGAATACTAATAAAAAAACGGCGAAAGATATAAAGGAAAAAAAAGTTTATTTATTGGGAAATATATATGGCGTGCTTCTTTGCCATCAATTGGTCTATATTTGCTGATATAAGACGACTTGCAACAATTCGTACCCAGCTTTCTAAACGTACATCGGTAAAATCTCGATCGTCTCACCCCAGGTATTTTCATTGCGGAAAATAATTGTTCATAAACATAAAGTACTTCAAAAGTGTCATTGTTTTGCTTTGCATGTGCCTTAATCATTAGGGATTTTTTCTAAATTCATGTAATTTTGATAGAAATTATGTAAGTCAACGTGTAAAATTTATTTCTTAAGTCCGTGTCGTTTTGTAAAATCTATTAATTCATTTTGTAACTCATGGAACTGTTTCCACTTCTATATTAAATGGTGAAGAAAAAATATTAAAACTAAGAGTTTTTCTGATCTTAATATTTAAATCGCGACTGAAATTCCCTTATTATTTTTTTTAAATGCTGGGCATATTTTTGGGTTTCTGAAGAATTTTCTTATCTTAGATGTGTAAAATGTGACATGTTGTTTGATAACAGATTGTTCCAAATTTTTAGTTTTTTTCCAAAAGCATTAATTTTATTAAACATGTTGTAACCCCAGCGGCCTTTTCCCTGAGTTCCACGTTTGAGCAATGCTTGGTTATATATCGATGAGAAAGGCTAAATCACACATCTATTCTTTATCTTCAAATTGGGAAAATGGATATTCCTTCATTTCCACAAACAATTGAATATCATTTTTTAAATCATATACCCTTTTAAGCATAGCATCTTTATTAAACCAACGAATTTCTGTGTTGTATATTACATACATCCCCTTATTCACTTCTCAAATCATTTAAAAATTCTTTAAATTGGCGGTGATTTAACACTCGAGGATTTATGTAAAGAAAATTAACAAGTTTTATTACAAGGCGTGAGTGACAACGTAACGCATGAAATTAAATCACATAAATAAAGCACGATATCATTGCCTATCAATGATTTTAGCATCATTTTCAAAAATTGGTAAAAAATTAACAAGCCTAAGGTACAATTAGGTTGCAGGACACTAGAAATTTTTAAAAGTCAAAATGGATTTCACGAGAAAGCGTGGCGTGGCGGGCCGCACAAAAGAGCCTCGCGGGCCGCATGCGGCCCGCGGGCCGGGGGTTGCTCACCCCTGTTCTAATCGATTTATAGCAAAGAAAGAGCCCTACGTAAATAAAAAATACAACTAAATAACAATCCAATCTGTGTGATTTTTTTTAATAAAATAAAATATAATTAATAAGAGTTGAACTCTTCGTTTCGTCTTATACTTTTTTTGGTATCAAATTTTATCCTCTCCACTTTGTTCAATTTCGAATAAATTTTAAATAATTTTACAGGCAGTTTAAGAATAGAATATTTCAAGAATAATAAAAAATTTGCATCCATTTAATCTGTATATGAATAAATTAATTTTATTTAAATACTTACGTAACATATTTCATTTTAATTACTAATTTCAGTCATTTTTTCAAAATATCACATAATTTTATAAGATCATTAAATCTTGATCTTATCGGCTTATTATGTTGCGTAACCTATCCTTGAATTCTAATGGAAACTATGTATATTATGCAAATTAAGGGATAATTATACATATAATAAAATATATTGTAAATAATTTATTCAAGTATTTAATATATGATTTTTACGTAGCATATTATTAAAATGTATAAGAATAACAAGTATTAACGTTTGAAGATATTTTTAAAATTTAATAAATTCAATATAATGCAATGAATGCAGATATACATTTTTGTCGACTGCATTATTCATATTTTCTATTGCATATGTGCATATATTTATTTATATATGCTTTTCGGTAATTAATTATATAAGATATGTATTTATTACATAACGACATAATTATAAAATATGCCAATACTCTCTCACAGCATCATTCGATTCTTTTGGATTTTTTTTTACATACAAAATCTAACGCTTGCATCATTATCTTGATGCACAAATGCAATTAAATTTGAACAAGTCCTTAATTGTGCAATCGAATCACGTAACAGCGAATCATTATTCGGATACAGATATATATAAATATAAATAGGACTCGATTTAAAATTTATTTCCAAAAATGATATAACAGAGAAGTTGAGTAATTACCGGAATTGATACGAACCCGAAAAACCAGTGCAATGCATTTCCCTTACATTACCCGTTCTGATCCAATTTTTATATTTGGACTCTGGTTATGTTGCATAAATAAATAATCAACGTTCTGCTTAAATATATTTATACGGAATTTCATCTGAAAGGCTAATTTAATTATATTTTTTTACGTAACAGCTCGTTATTTAACAAAAATTGTAATCAATCAATGCTTATAACATAAACACATATGACCGTTGACCATGAAATAACATCAGCTGCTTCTATTCAAACACGTGTTTTCTATTTTATTATATCTACATACCGTCTGTCGAAGCTGTGGGGTCAAGTTCAAAAAAACAAATCGGAGGTCGTTAATAATCATTCCTTAGCATTTTACGATTTTTAAAAAATAAATTCTGATGTTTACGCAACAAGCGATGATCAAAATACAGCTGGTTTCAGATGCAACAGAGGAGAAAGTTGATCTCAATGCATCGAAATTGCATACATTTGCTTGAGAACATCACATTAAAATCCTTTCCAAATTCATAACGTATGATACGTAATTTAATTGATTTAAAATAATATTTTTAATTATTCAGGTAATTAATTACATAAAATAATTGCATACATCACATGAATATTATTATTTATATATTTTATTAACGCGCTTTATATGCTTAATAATTAATCACGAAGAATAAGGATAAAAATTCCGTAAAATAATTATGTTTAGTATTTAATTATCAAGTATGAAATGTGACAAATTAGCACCAATCGACCTTCAAACGGGCAATTGTTGATCATCAAACGATAAAGATGTTAAATGCCGATTCCTCTTTGCGACACGTAACTATCGTTCAATTAAACGATAGTAGTTTCAATTATTGTGTCTATATTTGTTTTTTTTATTATAATCTTTAGTCGGGGGTTAGTTTGAGAGTTTCACACGGCAGCTTTCATTTTGTTGAATGTCACGGACATGCGTATGTTGTTTGTGTAAACAGAGATAGAAGAAAAAAAATAGAAACTCGACATTGCGTGTGACGAGACCGTCATTAATAAAAATTAGGCCTGCATCGTCTTCTGGCTGTACCAAAATTGGCCGAAACGGCAAAGAAGGTGACCAATATCCGAACGAAAGTGAAACGCATTGTATGGTGCAGATTTCTATTGGGTAACGATGACTGTCGTCTCGTGCAGAATAACTTGACGTAATTCCGTGGAGGCTTGTTAAAGGTCGACGAGTGGAGAGGAAAATTTTTAGATAGGTTTTTTCACTTTTTTTTATAAATATTATTAGTGTGAACACATCATGTAAAAGTGGCACAGTGTAAATAAATATAAATCAAGCGTTTACGACATTGCTGATTATATATCATATTTTTTTATATTATATATAAGATCTTCTTATCCGTTTTCGGACACAGGCGATTTTCTGTTTTTTTTCTTTTTTTTTATGTATGTCTTCATATTTAGCAAACTAGAACTAATTTGGCAAATGTTGAAAGGCAACGAGACCTTCTTTCATCCCAAACATCGTTTGTCTTCCATTTTAATCTCCATAATGATCTTTCTTTACCACCATTTTCCACTCTGTGTCCGCGAGTTGTTTCCTTAACTTGCTTTCCCAGAATGTAACGTCAATTGCGAGATTTAAACCAGTGTTGTCCAACAGAAATCGTTCGATGGGTCAAATAAAAAATTACCAGTATGTGGTGGGCCGCATAAAAAACAATTTATTAATTAATGTCGTATGTAATTCAACCTATTCCCCACCCCATAGTTTACCCCACCCTTTATGATTTACAAATTTAGAGCTAAGTGATATACAATTATTTTAAGTCATTATTTGTTTTCAAATTTATTATTTTTTCTTCGTACCTATTTAAGCATTATTTCTTTACACAGTTTTTGCAAGTCTATTTCACCCTTTTGCAAATGAAATTCAACCTTTTGCAAATAAAATGAATCTTTTTGTAAATGAAATTAGCCATTTTGCAAATTAAATTAAGCGTTTTGCAAATGAAATTAATTATTTTTAATAAACATATTAAAAATACAGAAACCGAATTAAACAATATGTGCTTTTTATGAATTATAGTTTAAACTTATATTTCTGTTTTTACATACATACATTTTGACTTAGAAGGTGAAATATATTATTATTTTCGGTTTTTACATTTTTATTCAGTAAATTACGTTACATACATAATATGTACATGCATAATTTAAGAAATGTAGTTTATCAAACATATGTTGGATGTTCTAGCTCGATAAGCACACATGTATATCTTCCTTAAGGAAATTAAATATTTATAAAATGAAAATACCAAACATTTTATTTACTCAATAATTAATGTGATACTTGCTTTTTTGTACTATTTGATATTTTTTTTATATCGATTGGTAATTTATTCGATGCACATCGCAACTGATTTGTCAAGTTTTCATCGGTCATCCTGTTGCGACCTTTCGTTTTAATTATTTTCAATTTTGAAAAAAACGACTAGCAGCGATATTTGGTCCTAAATGCAGCTGTAATACACATTGCCAGCTTTTTTAATTTTTGAAGTTTATCCTCGAGGATATTTATTTCCATTAAACATACATTTTAATTCGATGCTTGTTTGGAGGTCTATTAACTTCATTTGGAAATTTGCAGGTGCGGATTTCACCTCTACGTTAAATGGAGCTAAAAAAATCGAGAACATTTCCTCATACTTTTGCATGTATGAGAATCTGTCGTTGAATGCTTTAATTAACTTTGAGATTTCATTTGCATATTTTGAATTTTTTTTACTGGCACTATTAAAGTCATTTAATAATTGGAAATGGACGGCATCGTTGGATCGCAGTTGATGTTCATAAAGCTTGAGTTTTGATATAAAAGCTTTTATATCTTGATAACATTCTGTAATCAATTTATTTTCACCTTGTAGCTTGCGATTTAACTCATTTAATTTTATTGTTATATCTGTCAGAAAACATAAACCTAGAAGCCATTGATCGTCATAAACCTGAGATATATTATTGCCACTTTCATTTATGAAAATCTGAATCTCATCTCTCAATTTTCAAAATCTTAATAAACAGTTTCCACGACTCATATGACTCCCACGACAGATATCCTGTCGGCAAATTCACGTCACTGATTTGTTTTGTTTGATTTATGAATACAAAATGTAAAATATATTTGTAGAAAGCTGAAAACTCCAATAGGGCCGCAAACAAAACGAACTGGGCCGCGTGTTGGACATCACTGCTTTAAACTCCACTAACTGTATATAACAATATTTTTTTTGTGGCCCTGCTTATAAAGCAAACAGTTTAAATAGTGTATCAACCTAGCCCTGCCGATGGGGTCTATTTTGGACCCCAAGTTTTTGATTTTTATCTAATGACGAAGTAGTTAGGTTTGCATAAGGCGATACTTGACATAAAAATACTCAGTATTAATAATTAAATAAAAAAATGTACAATGAGATGTCAAATATATTCAATTGCCATACTAATATCATCCATTACTAATAAAAAAAAATACGATTTACAACCGAATCATGTATAATATAACCATTAATGAACAATAAACACCAACGATACATTGTTTATTATTCAGATACACTCTCGTCATTTAAAATCAATTTTCATTGAATAATTGGTTAAAAAAACAGTATGGTAGCCATTTATTTAAACGACTTGTTTGAAATCGATATCATTTGTTTATACTAAAAAAAAGAAGTAAGTGTATAAAAAAATCTAGTGATTAACGTATATATTTTTACATGCCGATTTTATTAAGTAAATATTTAAAATTCAATGTGATAATTGTATTCAGACTTCCTGTTCCAAATGTGAAGTTCCATCGTTGTTGACCAGATGAAATAAATACAAGTAAGCTATTTTTAAATGTATTTGTCATATCAGTTTTTTTCGTTTATAATTGGATTCATGAAAATTGATGAATTCAAGAGTTTTATATTATTTTATAAGAATAAATGTCTTTAGATCTCATTCAGAACATAATAATCGAGATAACGTTCTCCATCTCCAAGACAACGGATAACGTTATATCTATCAAGTTAATTTGAATCATTTGAATGATATTGCTTTGTATATAAAGGAATAATTAATTATGATACATTGAATCTAGGAAATACTGTTTATTTTTATCTTTAGCTCACCAAAATATTGGACTCTTGTTTCCGTTATTGTTATTCATATAATATATACTATAAAACACTCAGAGAAATGATTCATTTAAAAAAATCCTCGAAGTTACTCATAAATTAGTGTTTACGTAATGTATTTTTTTAATTATACTAATTGATCAAGTATATCTTTAAAACGTAAATTTGCATTCATGGCAGAAATGTTTACGTATCCAATAAGCTTTAGGACACATTTATTCACATTCTTTATTAATTTATTGACAACTTATTTTCATATATGAATATTATTTGGAATGATTACTATTTTTAAGGCGTTGTCATTAGAGGAAATTTGCATATTAAATTATAGTCCATCGATTCGTTGGAAAGATAATCGTTATAATAAACAATCTACTTTTTTAAAAATAAAATATATTTTTTTCTGAAGATTGTAAAATACTTTATACCATTGTCATGACATGATGAAGGTCGTCGGCTCTTTCTAGATTTTTTAATCTTATCATTCAACACAATTTAATAATATTTTTTATACATACTTTTCCTTATCATGGAGGACTTGTTTATATATATGTTGTCCTTAATAGACTGTAAATGGATCAATTGTTAAAATCTTGGATTGAGAGAAGTGAAAGAAACGCATGGTAATAAAAAAAACAACACTGTCGCAATAAATAGCGATTGAATCGTCATAGAATAATAATATTTAGATTCTTTTTTTGCACGGAAAATACTTTTCAAGGACTAAAACAAATAGAAGATGGGTTATTTTATTTAAAATTGATTCAAAATATGTCATTTTCCTATTCAACAGTATCGTGTTTATTTTTTATTTAAACTAACTAGTTTTTTCTAGAAAAAAAATTCACATGAATTTTCCTTTAAATTAAATTATTATAGAGAAATATATTTATTAAAAAACCTCGATTGCTTTATAAAACTCGTATTTAATGCTCCATTCACTTGGCCCTTTTAATGCTGATTTTTTTTTATCCTTGTTTTATTCGTTGCTTAAAACAACTACAATTTTTTCATATTATTTTTCATATATTCACAGAAATATTGGCAATCCTTATGAAATAATGTTGTATTCATTTTAATACTAAATAAATTTTAATGAAAAATAGGCCCCAAATATTTCAAGTCAAAATATTGATGAATCTTCATCTATTTTTTACTTGAATTACATTAATTTGCTTTTATCCGGACTAATGACTTGAAGAGAAAGGATCCAGCGTTGTTTTCTCCAAGGCGAAGGTCTTATTTATTCTTTTTTTTAAAAAAAAATCGAAGGGTATAATCCTTCTTAGATACCTTTTCGTATTTGGGATCTCTTCTTTCAGCATTCTGATTACACCAATCCCTCGATTTACGCGGTTTCACTTTTACGCGGTCAGAAAAAACATATTTTAAAGAAATCAAAACATATTTTGTGGCAAGTGTCACTTAAATGCATATATTGCATCTGATTACTCCCACTTCAATGACCAGACGTCTGTAACCCCCTCCATTGCGCGTGCAGTACGTCAAATATTGTTGTAAGTTTTGCATCTCTTGCAAAAACTTATAAACTGAATGAATCTACTGTTTGTACAATTAAAAAAAACGAAATAACTGTTAGAAGAAGTGTCACTTCCGGATCCCTGATCAGTTCTAAATATACCTTATTACGTTAGAGATGTTATAAAATTTAAATGTCGATTTATTGAATCTATTTCTTAATAAAATTGTACTTTTTTATGCCTCGTTTTACGCGGTTTTCTGAAACCTATCCTCTAACTTTATATGAACTCGAAGTCTCGATTTACGCAGATTTTTATTTTCTGGAACTTATCTGGAAGTCTCGATTTACGCGGCTATGATTTACGCGTTTCTTGGAACGTATCTACCGCGTGAATCGAGGGATTGGTGTACTTCATTAAGCACAAACCAATGTGCAACCATGAAGAGATCAAAGGTTTGAGTCAATTATTATACTCATCTGCACATTATTTCCATCTGTTGCGACTTTTTTAGTCCTTCTATAGTTTTTTCAGCATTTTTTTTAACTTTTAGACTCCATGTTTAGCGAAAATTTTTAATTATTTATATCAAAAATATCTTCCGTATCGAAATAATTAATTTTTGCTCAATGATTATAAATATTTATTTTTTAGATTTTTTTAGACAAATACAAAAAGTTTGGTGTATGTAGGATTTATATTATGAGTTATTCGAGAAAAATCAAAAACTTGGGGTCCCGAATAGACCCCATAGTTTAGGTTAATTATTATACATGAACGTGTAAAAAAATAATACAGTCCACTGTGGTTTTTAAAACTTATTTCTTCAGGATCGTAAAACATGTATATTTTTGGAAATAATTTTACCCCTTATCTGAAAAAATATGTTACATTCGTATACGATTTTAACATGCAAGTGCATTTTCTATTTTAAAAAATGTTTTTTTAATGAACAACATAAATGCAATTTTGTGTCATTGATTTTGTTCATTAATTTGTAAATATTTATTTGATCATTTTTTATTGATCAAACTTACCCCTTTCTATTATTTCCACTTTTAGTCGAATATATGAGTTACTCTCATTATATTTTATACATTTTTTATAAAAGAGATATTCATTGGGAAAATGAATAAGAAGAATAGGGTTTGATCTGATATCTGATAAAAATACATTATTTTTTATTATAAGTAAATAAAAAACTTGGTTCAAGTTGTTTGCTAAAAAATCTTTTGGGCCAATACGTCTGGCCCAAGGAAAAAGCATAGCTCGGATAACCCATACAATTTATTAATAATGTTTTGGAGAATCTCTAAATTTAAACGCTTTATGGTAGAAATTTTCGTTGATATATTAATTATAATGATAAAAAAATATTTTAATTATTTATTCAAGCATCCTGTATGTAATTTGCAACAAATATTAGCTACTAAATTTTAAAAATTGAAATACGCATGTCATTAACACGACTAGTGCCCGTCACGTAAATCAACGTAGGTTGCGTGACAACAAATATAAAAAAATTGAGTCTGTTTCTGCAACAGTTGGCTATTAAAAATTAAAATAAAAAATGTATATCACACTTTTTGCATCGTAAAATTTTATTTTATTTACGATATCAGCGGCGAGACTTTCTAAATAAGTCTTCCTTGTGTTCCACTTTATGCATACATAGTAAAAAGGCAGCAGAAATTAAAATTTGACTAAAAAAGAAAAAAAAATAACATTAAGAAATGCACTCTCGTGACACAAATACGAGAGTAATGATATTTTAACCATCGCCAAGCTCATCATACAAATTTCTGAGTCTAAATATTACATAAAATATTAGCATTCATCCACCAAACAATATATACACAACAATGTCGCGATGATTAATGTCTGTTGCCAAAATACGGTTAAGTAGCATAAATTATGCAACGCTTAAATACACCAGTTTTTCTATGTAAATCTCCATGTTAATTCAACGATTGTATAATAAATCGAAAATAATATTTATCAATAAAAATTGAAAATCAATACGAAGGTTATCGGGCATTAATTGGCCGAACTACCTTATTCAATTCGTGACCTTACAGCAATAATTTATTGTTTAAGAAGTTTTACTTACAATGCAATTTTATTTTTGTATATTGCATTTTTTTGCCTAGTATTTTTTTTTTTTATTAATCAAATTATTCTGTAATACAAGTTTGCATGAGTGTTCGCATAAATATGAAAAATCGCGCCGTAAAGAATTCACTTTTGATTTTATTAAAACGCACCATTAAACTGTTTAACAACGGTCAAATTGAATTATGTATATAAAATAGTTATTGCGATTTTTAAGGAAATTGTGGCATCGGAAATAGAAAGCGTGTGATACAGAATTTTCGTCGATAATTGATATATCGATGTTTCGTTTGTGCGATCTAAATTAGCGTTCTTGTGCAATTTTATTGTACGTGCTTTCGAGTTCGAGTCCGTGTCGAATTTATGAATGAGAGACGAGGTCGTTCCAAAAGTGCACATGTATAAAGCTTCATGTATTTGTATGAATCAATGAGAGATTATGGCTTTTCGTATAAGATGAATCGGGAAATCGTGGATAATTCGCAGTTAGTTAATAACATAGTAAGTATTTAACGATCACGGGATGCTTGTATAACCGAAAAGAAATCAAATATTTACGTAATCGATATATTGGGTCTAAATTAGGGCAAAGAATATATATCTGTGCAATTTTTGGCTGCAAATAAATTGAATTTTTTGTGGATTTAGTCGAAAGATCTTATGTTGCTTTTTTATTCATTTTTAATCATCAGCAAGACTAATAAAGCTATATTATACCAAAGACTGTTCTGAAATATACAGTAAAAGAAATAGGAGGATATCAGTACGGATTCCGCCACGGAAGGTCAAAGACTGACCGAGTTGTCTTCTTATCGCATATGACACAGTTTACAGACCTAAGCTATACGTGATGATGAGTCTCAACATTCCTCAAAAGTTGATAAATATTGTAAGGTTTGCAATGTCGGAGGTCAGATGCAAAGTGCGTGCTCAATCTGAGTTATCTGAAGGATTTGAGACACACGGCGGCAACAACTGGCACCATACTTAATAAATCAGTGCAGCCTCTTGCCTCTTCGGATGATATAGATATTGTGGACAGATCTCAGGCGACTCTCAAGGATGCATGATAGCGAAAAATGAGAGCCGCAATTAACATGAGACTAAGGATCAACGAGACCGAGATAAATAATACATATATATTAAGGACGAATCCTTGAACCATTGAGAGTCGAAGAGTAGAGCTACGAGGCCGTTCAGGAATTCATATAACTCGGCTCACTTATTATAAATATCGATGAAACCAATATGGAAGTATGAAGAAGAACCATGCTGGTAAACTAGTGCTACTTTGACCATATATGGTCGAGATTCCTCTCAAAGAAGACTAAAGTCAAGCTCTACATGACCCTCTTCAGGCCTGTCCTAACCTACGGATCTAAATGTTGGGATTTGACAAAATAAGATGAGTAACAACCGGATATCCTAGAGAGGAGGATTATAAGAAGAATATTTGTAACCGTATTCTACGACGAGGAATGGCGTATCCGAAGCAACGAGGAGCTGTATCGACTATACAAGGATATACAGCTGTCGTCAGAGTGGCCAGACTTCTATAGGACGGATACGTGTCAAGGATGCGGGGCAGTCTGCTCCCGAAAAGGCCTATGGTTAACCAGAGACCAAGGTTGAGGTGGTTGGATTGTGCACAGAGGGACACTGCATCATTGAAACTTACCGGAAGATAGAGAGACGTATTGACAGATCAGATAAAATAGGGAAGTGTGTTAGATGACGCTAGAGCTCTACAGTAGGGCTATTTCTCCTATGATGATGCAGACTACTAAAGTTAATGTTGAATTTTAAGTTCAAAGATTCAAATATTTCAATGAATTCGAACCATAAAAGTAAATAGTTTCTGAAATACGATTGAAACTATTTAAATGAGGGTGTTTTAAAGAAGAGGATCGAAATCTGTAGAAAATAAGGATGTACATCCATCTCTTGATTAACATGGTTCAACAAAAATTCTTTTTATGATTTATTCATGCCAGAAATTAATAACTACATATATTTTGAAATATTATTTTTCGAATAAGGATAAAAATAAAAATTGTGCTTTGATATTTCAACGTGAAATCAGACAATGGTAGGCTATAGTAGATGAAAGTGGCAGTGGTGAAAACATTCAGCCAATATGAAAGAAGAGTACAACTATCTTGTCTTTAAGCGAGAGTAAGAAAGATAGCCAATAAATGTATCTGCATAAGTTGCACAATAAATGTTTAAACCTTTGGTGTTTTATACATATCTACCGTGTGGTATCGGGGATAAAATTATATTTTCGTGTAGAATGCGCGATTTCTTTTTGGTATCCCTAAACCATTAAGAATATTTAGAGCATATCGATCAGGTTTTTTTTTTTAAGAATTGCACTATCCATTGCACAAATAAATGATTAAACATTGATTCACTTGCATATAAAATAGCGTGGCCGATTTGATTCAATGGTGGGTTGATACTATTAATTTATCTAGTGTTTCTCAATAATTAAAAGCGTATATTACAAATTAGACCTGCAAATATATATATTATTAAATTTACTAATAATATATTTTATTATATTAGTCACAGTTGCTACACAATAACCCTGATTTTTTTAAATACTGTTTTGCTTTCACATCTACTCACTAATTTTATGGCTATCTAAACCATTTATCTTTTCACATATACCTACTATCCTTTTAAAGTAACATATGATAACCCTGATAAACAATGCCTCTAGAAGTTCAATGATTATTTCAATTTGTTAAATAATATGTTTTTGTTGCATCCTCCCTAATTAAATTAGTTATTCATAATTCCCTTTTTTTACTTTATAGCAATTTTCTTTCTTTGACAACTGAATAAAATATTTGTTACACCCATCTCTTGATTTATACGTTTTTTTTATAGCGTTATTTAAAAAAAAAACAAAAAAAATTTGTCTACAGCATGTTGCTTAAGCATGGATTTAAAAAAAATAACATTAAATGGTTAATGGAAATCACTATAGCCAGAATATAAGGAATATAGAAAATAATAAATTCTTCTTCTCTAGTCGGACCCCTCATATCTGATAATTGAATATAAAGTCGATTGTTTTTCAAAATGACTGAATTCTCTCCATCATCCGTGCCTCATTATATTATTCATATTCCCTTCTTTTTAAAGGGATAATGTTACTATATATTACGCTTTGATCCAATTATATTCTCCAACATCAATATTATCACTTTTTCAAATATTTTCGGTAAATGCATGTGCATTATGCATTAATTGTGCCATTTAATTTGAACGTAGCTTCATCGCTCCAAACAATCTTTCCCGAAAAATTTACATCCCGTTCACATTCTTTACCATTCAAAAAATTGTTTTCTTCTGTACGGATCATCTTTATTAATAGCATGTACCATGGTTGGAATAAATGTTTCTTTTTGAGAATTTTCCTATTTTTAGAATTTCTTGATTTTCGAGAAATTGTAAAATTTGTCGAGGATTCTCAACGTTAAACGCATTATGTGTAATTAAATCTTAATTTAAAACAAATAAATACATTTTAAACATCTATATATTTTTAATTTGTTTTTTATTATTTTTAATTATTTTCTCATTTTGAATACTGGTATGAACTATATAATTTGTATTATAGTCATTTAAAATTGATTTATAATTTTTATTTATGTTATCTTTATTATTTTTTTGCCTTTTAATTATGTACTTAATAATATTAAATTATTTTTATGATTTTTTCCCTGAATTTGCATATTTATAGCACTGTACTTTCGTTATTATTATTGTGAAAACATTTAATTTCCACTATGTTAACTGTTTCCTTTCTATGGGCCAGACGTATTGGCCCAAAACATTTTTTAGCAAACAGCTTGAACTATGTTTTATTTATTTAATTTTAAAAAAAATAATGTATTTTTTTTCACACAAACTCTACAGATGCTTCTTGTATATTTTTCCAATGTATAACTCTTTTAATAAATTTGTAAAAAAAAGTGAGTATATAATAGATTTGACTAAAAGTGTAGAGAGCGGAAAGGGTTAAATTTTAAGGGTACTAAAATTTCTCTGGAGAAAAAGGGAGAATTTTCTTTTCTCGAGAAATGAAAAATGACCAGAAATCAGGAACACTAGTTGAAATGCAACTTCTTCATTTAGTTGTCTTAAATGCAATGGAATCTTAATTTACTCATCTCATTATCACGTTTTGATTATCTAGTGAAGTTCAGGGATTTTCTGGGACGTTATCTAGGAACATCCTAAAAAGTTCCATTCGTTTCAAACTTATCTTTTATCAGATGGATCTGCTTGAAACTGCTTGCGACATTGCCTTTGCACTTCTGCTTTATTTTCATCTATTTTTATATATAAAAAATATTATTTTAATGGGATGATTTTACGCGATATTCCTACAAATTGTATGAATTCCCTACCTTTTTTGTGTGGTGTTTCATAGAATGTATCTACCGCGTTTTGAAGGATGGTGTATTTGAATATCTATTAACACTCAGAGACCCGGTCCCGCGTTAGTGCGGAAGTTTTCGTAAACGGTAAACACCCGCTCCCGCACTAACGCGGGTTCACACGAAACATGTTATCTAATACGCTACAAAAGGCTTTCTTTGCAAAGAGTTTTGCAACTCAACACAGTTTCATTCATTTGCTCTGTATGCATTTGTAAAATATGACATATATATTTATTTATGAATTTAAAACTGTCCCTTGAAATAATAGATTATTTGGATCGAAAACTTCACTACTTACACATCGGCTATAACGAATTTAGATTTTTTGTTTATCCATTCAAAATAACTTTTTTTTGGAATATTTATGTGGCACAATCAAATCACATCCTTTATTACAAAGCTAAAATTACTTACATACTACATAAAGATATCCTGTTGTTTTTTTATCATCCTAAAATACAATGATCATCATTTCACAGCTCAAGGGGTGTATTTTATCTAAATATTTTAATAATCTAATATAAGTATACTATACGTATAATACTTCTTTTTTGATCAAATTATCTCCAATAGGAAAAAGTTATTAAGCATTTTTTACAGTGCCACGCAAGATCGATAAAAAGATGCGGGTTTAGGTGTAAGTTTCGCCTGAAAACAGCGGGTGCTTGAGTGTTAATTAAATTTTAAAAATGAAATCAGGTAAATAACTGATTAAAATTGCATTGATTTATGAAAATGCATTAAAATGAAAATTGCATTCGCTGTAACATCATCATCATCACCGGGCTGAGTATATATGAATTTATTGATGCGTGGGAGCACAAGTTTATACATAAGACCATATCGCATATTGTGAGCTTCGTCCGCATCGTAAACCAGTTTCCAGTTACATAGCCGCCCGCATATTCCTCTTTGACAGCGCTCACAATCTGATGCACCTCGTGGATGCAAATTGAGGAAGTGCATCGCACAATGGCGTCTCGCGCCGCCATGGTACAGTGGATGAGAATGCACTCCTTCCTGGCACGTCTGGCGGCGCCGGTCAGTTTCACTTTCGCGTCCAGCGGCTGACACCGGCCGCGACAGCGACGCCGGCACCGGCCACTCTGTTTTTGTTGCCCAACGAGGGGACACCGGCTAATGACGGCGTGGGGCAATCGGCGCACGCTTGGACCCGACGCCGAGCCCTGTCATTTGCTTTCGACTCCAATTAATGGCGATCGATTGCTAGATTTAGCGTTAAAATTGACACGTAGCGGGTGTTACGTGTCCGCGTGGACACGCATCCATCGAAGCGTCCCGTGGATCCGATTTTTGCGAAGGCCAAGCGTGACGGACAGCGCCGATTAAATGTAGTTTCCTAGGCGCTTTCTTAGAGGAAAAATACCGACTTTGTATGTAGACCGCGATGGTATTTTTCCGCGTGTGAAACGCGAAACGAATTAGCATAAAAACGAAACGATTTTTTTTAATAAACACTATATTAAATACATTTCGAGCGGTTAAATTGGCCAATATCAATTCTGAATGACTCGAAATTACCATAAAATAAATTAATCAACGATTTGTAAATCAATTTTTAACGTATGACATAATAAACCTAATTTTCTGCATTTTGGTATAAATATATATATAAATATTGGGTTGCTCGGAAAGTCATTTCGTCCAACAGACTTAATTGTATTTTTTCACAGTTAACTTCACACTTAAGAGACATAATCATTATATGTGTTAACAGCTGATATAGCAAGGCTTGCTTGTGAAAAAGTTCGATTGATTATATGCAGTAGTTTTTGTTTGGTACCCCTTTCAAATATGGAAAGTGAAAAGCAGCATTTTTGGCATATTTTACTTTTTTACAATCGAAAAGGTAAAAATGGTGTGTAAGCAAGAAAAAAATTAACCGATGTGTATGGAGAAGATGTATTGACAGAACGCCAGTGCCAAAATTGGTTAGCTCCGGAAATTTTGATGTTAAAGATGCACCACGTTTTAGAAGGCCAGTAGAAGCTGATGAAGACACAATAAAAACCTTATTTTATGCAAACCGACAAATAACAACTCATGAGATCACTGTGAGATTAAATTTATCGAATTTGATCGTTCATGATCATTTGAAAGGCCTAAGTTTAATCTCAAAGCTCGTCATATGGGTTCCTCATGTTCTTATGGAAATAAATTTGTACCGTCGCGTTGACGTTTGTGATTTGCTCCTCAAACGTCAAGAAAATGATCCATTTTTGAAGCGCATCATTAGTAAGGACGAGAAATAGGTTGTCTATCTACAACGATGTTAAACACAAGAGATCATGGAGTAAAATATTGAAATGGCGCAAAGCACTTCGAAAACCGATATTCATTAAAAAAAAGTGATGGAATTGATGGAATTTCAAAGGAATCGTTTTTTTTAGCTTCTACCGGACAACATAACGATTAATTCTGAAGTGTACTGTCATCAGCAGGACTAATTGAATGATTCACTTAAACAGAAAAGGTCAGAATTGATCAATAGAAAGATGTAGTGTTCCACCAAGATAATGCGACTTCATACAAGTTTATTAACTCGCTAAACCCACCATATTCTCCAGATCTGGCATCTTCGGATTATTATTTGTTCCGTTCTCTACAAAAAAATTAGACGGTAAAGCCTTAACTTCAAATGAGGAGGTCAAAAATCACCGGGTTTAGTTTTTTGCCAGCAAAGTGCAAAAATTTTATGAGCGTGGAATCATGCTACTGTCAGAAAGATGGCAAAAGGTATTGGACCGGAATGGATTTTATATAATTCAATAAAATATTTATTCACTGTAAGAAAATCGGCTTTCATTTTTATAAAAAAAAACGAAATTACATTCCGAACAACCTGATATATAACGCGGAGATTAGGAAGATATGATTAAGTATTTAAAATTATTATTCAACCTAGTAGAAATGTTACTTATTACACGGTTTTCTATTTCCGTTATAAAGATAATTTTTGATAAAATTTAATTTGATCAATGTAGCTATTAAACAGCAATTGCATCCGTTTACCATAAGTTACAATGTCTAAAAAAAATCAATATGAATAAATAGGTTTATATTTTATAACAAAAAATGACAATTTAGCGCAGACTCAATCGACGCCGACGATTGCGCCCACGACACAATTTCAGATATGCCTTCAGTATTTTATTAAATAACTCCAATCGTATTTTTTAATATTTATTTAATGCAATAAATAAATAATGTCCGAACAGTGCAGGCATTGTCTTTGTAAGATGTTGTCAGTGCATTCAACCCAATTACGAAATTGCTAATTTTTTAGAAAAAATATATCGTAATAAGTATATTGCTTGTATAAAGGATTATTAATGGATTTCTATTGTATTCATTGATAGTCAGAATACCCATATAAATATTATGTACCTAATCTGTAACAATATTTGTATCATATGTGATAGCGAATTTAGAACTTGAGAGGCCCCACGCGCTATTCAATTTTGAGGCCCCTCCTCAAAATGTGCATTATGCACGCACGTTTTTTACTCAATTCGCATTGTAATGGATACATAATTAATTTCACATCAATTCATATAAAAGAACAGAGAGGTCAAATTTATTAAATATTATTGCTTCTCCTTCTTCTTTCTAATTATAGATTTCGATCCTACATTATATTTAGAAAAAAAATCAGAGGTCCGAAGAAAAATCGATAAAGAACAGAAAGTCGTAATATAAGATATTGGGAACTAATATCTGACTAGCCCTTACAAAAATATGGGGAACTTGATCTCTTTAATATGATGACATCTGAGATTATGGGAATTGATGATATAGTGGACAGTCATATTCACGGAAACTTGTCCAACGAAGAACTCTCCGATGGAGGAAAAGTAAATTACATTTAAAATTTAATCGAATAATTAACATGACATATATCAGATTTGTAGAAAAATCTATCTTAATTTATGATAGAATGTTAATACAATAATTATGTATTCATAAAATGCTAATATTAAAAAAAAAACCTTCTAATGATTCATTGCTGATTATCTATGATCAAATTTTGTCGATTGGTGGTTAGTATAGATCTGTTTTCGTCCTATTCTTGTATTATAGTAAAGGATAAGTTTAAAATATCATTAAAAAAGAGGCCGAAATATCATTAAATTATCATTTTTGATGATTTCATAAATAAAAAAAATTATATATATCCTCTCTTAATTCATTTTTCGTTAAATTCTGAATATTTTTTTAATTGAAATACGCCTCCAAGTGATTTCATACTTGTTCAAAATATTTGTTATCTCGAATCGTGCAACATTAAGTGAATATGGTGGATATTGCCGAACTTTTAAATATAGCTCTCTTATTTTATCTTGTGTAATTCTTTCTGGGTGGATTCTGAAGGATTCAACTTTGATTATTTCTTAATCGATCCATCAAAGCGGCTCAAAAACAACCGCGTTGTCCGAAGGAATTTATTTATATGGAAAAAAGGACCTCAAGCATTTCAAGTTAAGATATTGATGAGTTCATCGTCAATATTTTGACTTTTTAAAAAAAAACAATATTTTAAGTATAAAAATGGTTATTTATGATATTTTTCATAATTTGGTTGATATTTTTGCCCGGTGATAGAATCGAATATTGTTGTTTTTAATTATTTTTCCCCCAATTACAGACAATAAAGGTCAATGATTATTTATAATATTTATTCTTTGAACTTTTTCAGACACATACAGAAAGTTTGTGACATGTAGGATTTATATTAAAATAGTAGTAGAGTCCCAAATTGACACGGCTAGGATAAAACTGATCATTTATTAAGCAGTAGCTTCGTTAATCTTACTAAATGGGCATACTACGCCTCTGCTGTAACAGTCTGACTAAGTTTTAGTAATTCAACTGGTTACTTATCGCTTCAGCTCATAAATTTTATTTATTCGTACTATGCAATATCCTGATTCATATTTTATTTTATTTATATTTATTTCTTCGAACATATCCTGAAATTAATTGACATGTATGCAGATTTCGAGATCTCATATGTCGTGTTCGCAAATCACTGCGAACGGATGTATTCAGTATGTAGGATAATACAACACTAAGCAGAGTTCAACAACTATTTTTTTCATCTGCTGTAATATAATTAAACTAACAATTTACAGATACTCAGTAATAAATTGAAATCATTAGTTACGTTTGCATAATAAGCGGTCTTATATTATCGATAATTTGCTCGGCCGGTTTCATAAGCTTATTCGCAGAAATAATATAATCCATAGATACAATAACAGCTGTAAAAAATGTGTATCACCGTTGCTTTGTGCACTGCACTATGTTCTCATTTAATCGCTTCAAATTGATACTCGTAATGCAGAGATGGTTCAAGATGTTAATATGGCATCGCTTAGCATATTTTTTTAATTATGTAATTAATTACGACAAATTATTATATTATAGCACAGTACGTTTTTATCTCATGTTTCTGCATATATAATTTAATTGTGTATTCGCGATGCAATTATATGAATTATAATAAATCCTTGACTCTATGGGCTTTCGCAGTTAATATATTTAAATATTTTTAAAATGGATCGATTGTTTTATTACCAGTTGTTATTGAGCGACAACCTTGGATTATGCATTTGAAAAAAAAGCAGCTTTTGTCGTAAAATTTTCTACGTCCACTTAGAACTAATGTTTGTTGTGAAACATTTTTTTTTCTTATTTGGCCGGGCTGTTGTTGATAAATAAAGGTTTCATCTACGCTTAATTGATTCGCATCGGCGTGTAGATATTTTTCAATTGCGGAATATAAAAATGAAACACGTTGAGTCACATCGGAGTGCTTTACTTTAAACTGAATACGATTCGATCACTGTGTGTATTATTTCATATTTAATTTCAAGATGTTATATAAAATATATTGGATTATTACTGCAACCGCAAAGTAGACCAATCTCATTAACCGTCTGTTAACAAACAGCATCCGAATGCTCGTATTAATAATTCCGTATTACGTATTTCGCTTCATTGTATCCATGCATGTTTAATTATTTGATGGAAATTATTTAATTCTGTCTTTTGCAAGCGTACACATTGTATTACCTTCAAAATTAATTTACTTTCATTATTTTAACCAACGTTGACGTGTAAATCCGAAAAAAATCCAATAAAACCGCAAAAAAACAATCAATCCTTTCACTGCCACTATAATTTATTCAGCATTGTATTATTTAAATGCAAATCGTTTCTTAATACTGAAATATTAAATAATGGTTAATTGCTCCTCGCTAATAATTCAAATAAATTTAATTTGAATTTATTAGCGAGTACTGTGCAATGCAAATTTTACAAAAGTCCAAGGACCTGTTTATGACTCGTGCATATTTTTTTACGTAAATATTGCGTTTTTATTTTTATAATTAATTGTAAATAATGTATTTTTCAGTTTTTTTCTCAATCCAAGGCTGATAAATATGTTTTCAATGTGTTATACCGAATCAATCTTTTTGGTTAATATTTTTTTCATAAAATATTGTTTTACGCGGATTATTTTTGCATTAATTCTGTTTTTATCTATAAAAGATTATTGAACTGTTTTGTTAATTGAAAATTATGAATAATTCATGTATGTAAATGTGTTAAAGGTAACGAACGACCTTATAAGGATTCTTTTACATACAATCAGTTTATTACGTAATAAGGCTTAGAAATCGATTGATGATTTGTGATTCGAACCAAATGAGAGATTTGTAAAGAATATTTTTCTATCCAAGTTCTTTAAGTCATCTTCGATGTATGGAATCGGGTGATGTTAAAAAATGTTATATTGATTGAAAAAAAGAGCATATATCTTTGGCCTAATTCCTGGATTTAATTTTTTATGTAACGTCAAGGATATTTCACTCGTAATTGTATTACCATAAGGAAAGAATTCGTGATTTCCGTAGATGGTAAAACTCTTTTTACGGTAATATTTGCATGAGGGGTAGGTTTTGTTACGTTCTGCTTTGAAAGTCATTGTTTTTTTAATTAATGGTACGAATCTAATCATCTAACTTTCGTCTTTGATTACTAAATAGGGTAAAAACACAGTGTTTGTTACTTTTTTTGATTAAATCTTTATATACAGCTATGGTTTCAGCCGTTTAATTGTGCGATTTTTCAGATAGCATACTTAATTTCAGGTATTCTAGCTTGTCAGCTAATTGTTGTAAAGTCAGAGTGAGATTTGATTCTATTTCAGTACGCTTTTTGTGCTTTTTTATTTTTATGGTTGTTGTTTTTCTCATCTAAAATGCATAATTTGTAATAATCCTTTTACTATTTTTATAAACTATAAATGAAAAGATAATTCTTTGCAATACATTGATTAAAGGAAACTTAAAATAATAATTTCAGATAAAGGATGTACATGAAGATTAACAAGTGATAAATCATGGCGAAAATTCGTATATTTTTTAATATCACTTGTAACATTTTTTTTATTGTTGTCTTGGTGTACTTATCCCTGACGAATTTTGACATTAGTCGTCTTATTAGATGCTTATTTTATTGTTGGTTGTGTAAAGGGTTTAACGGGTTTTGGAGTGCACGGCGATTTTTTTCTGTGAATATTGAAGATGTGGAAAGAGTTTTTGGACAAAAAACAATACTGTTATATATATACATTGGCCTCTATATTCGCCATATTATTCCTTGTGATTTTGTATTACTGTCGAAGATGAAAAATAACATAAAAAGACGAAGTTTGGCCTACGTTTATAAGATAAACACAATATCGTCATATTTAAAATTGGGATACGGAAGTGCTTCGATGCTTGAAAAATGCATATAATATACTTTGAACAGGATTAAATTAATATTGCTTAATGAATAAAGATTTTTTAAGAGAAATAGAGGTTTTGCATATCTATTGAATAAACCTTGTTCTAAAAATATATATTAATCACCTAATAATCATTTGCTTTTTTTTAATAAATGTTTATTGACTGGATTTCCATTTTATGAAAATATCAAGTAAATTAGGAAAATAATAAGTGTTATATATTTTCCATGGCAATTATTTAGTGATTAAATTAATATTAGATAAAATACTCGTACAAAATGGCATATAAATCACGTAGACTTCAGTAAAACTAGTATTTTACTGAAATTTTCACAGTGCGATTACGCATTTATTGCACAACAGTAATCAGCTCGTTTTCTGATCTGAATATTATAAACTCGTTTGAGATCTAGAGCCGCACAGCCACCGTGAAGAAATATTCAAAAAATAATTACACGCTCGACTCGCAATAATTTCATTATTTATAAAACAAATGTACGTATTTGGTTCAATGCCAAAATGTAATCGTATTTTGATACGGGTGTAATGTATATGTACCTGTGGACAATGTCCAATTGGAGGAGCGGACAAAAGGGTCCGGGCATTATTTATTGCACAGCGAATACGTGGCAGAAATAATAAATACGCACACACTTCATATTCAAATAATTTTTCGAAATGTGTCTGAAGATTAGTTACGGCCGTAACCGACATAAGAATCCGCGTTGATATTTTTTTCACTCGTGAATACCAGTCAAAGAAATTAGGATGGAAAAAAATCATAGATTGTGAAAATCAGTCGCAGAGCATCTCTCGTTTGATGATCGGGTCATCTCGTTATGAAACCATACGTGCATTTATTTGTAATTTCTCGTTGAACAAAAAAAAAATGAGAAAAGTAGAGTGGTTTCTTCATTTTTGTCGCGATTGCATTGTCCAAAGATCTCATTGCCGATTGGGCCGGTGTTGCAATGGATGTGGTTGCACTTTCCCGCAATTTTTCCGAAGCAAATTAGTTTTCCTGGTATTCTTGGATTGGAGACATTAATCCCAAGCAATTACCGCTTAAATACACCTTTAATTGGTAAATTATTAGGCTGCAATGATTATCAAAACAATAAATAACTAATAATATATTGAGAAATAATTATTTAATACGATTTAACATTCTAATAAAATATTCCCATCAATCAACCGATCCGTCATGGAGGCTCGAAAATAACCGCATCGTCCCAAGGGGTTGAATGGGATGAATTCTTCATCAATAAAAAAAAAAAAGAATTATTATAAGAATAAAATAGTTATTCATGAAAAATTTCATAATTTGGTTGATATTTCGGATTTTTTAACTAATTAATATGATGTGGTAATAAAAGCGAATATTGTTGTTTTTAAATTTTTTTTCGCTATTGGAGACAATAAAAGCCAATAGTTATTTATAACGTTTATTCTTAAGACTTTTTTAGACAAATAAAAAATGTTTGTGATGTGGTAGGATTTATATTAAAAGAGTTATTCGAGAAAAATAAAAAAAAATTAAGATTAAGTTACAAAATACAATTAAAAAAACCTATCCCCTAAGTTTTGTATGGTTGAGTAGTATTCTATAAGGCAGGTTTCTATAGCATAGTCTCTATCATGGCGTTATGGGAGGTTCATATAATTTATTAATTTAAAGTCAAGATATTGATGAATTCTTCATTAATTCCTTGACATTATTTAAAAAAAAAACTGATTATTCTAAGAATAGAAATATTTTTTTAACTAATGAAAATGACGTGTAAATGACAACAATCTCGGGGAAGTCTCGTCGTAGACTGAGCTATCGCAGCACGTATCAATTGTACATTTCATTCGCTCTTGGCACATCGTACCGGATGCGAGCCAGAAAAAACATCACGCGCGTATCAACAGCACCGAATATTGTTGTTTTTATTTATTTTTTGCAATTGCAGACAATAAAGGACAATGATTATTTATAATATTTATTCATTAGACATTATTAGACAAATACTAATAGTTTGTGATGTATAAGATTTATATTAATAGAGTTATTCGAGAAAAATCATAATCCTGGTGTCCCAAATAGCTATGTTATAAAAAATATAATGCATCAATCAATCGTATTACATTTACATTTATGTACGAACTCAATTAACAATACAATTAAACATCGAATAATTTAATTTGTTGATAAAATCTCCGAAAATTACAACACCGACAATCAAATAGACAACCAGTTAAACTGCATGCCATATAAAAATTAATTGTTATTAGAGTTCATGACTACCTGATAAATATTAGCCTCGGTAATTACATGTTATTGTGCCTCAATTAATTATACGTACATCCGTCCCTCGATTTATGCGTTAAATAAGAAATGATCGTTTTAGCTTTATTTATATTTTAAAAAAATCAATAGGTTTCGATAATCGTGCGTTGATATCACCAGAGTTTTGAAAATATACATATATCAATAATACGTGGAAATTCTCGATGGCCTACTAAATGTGTTTCCTAATTTATTTAATAGTAACTAGATTGCTACACAATGTTTATATGAGATATTTATATTTTTATAATAAAATATTAATGTCAAATATATAAGCGAGTATTAGAATTATGTTAATTATTTTATTTATTTTTTTGCACGTATTATTGTTGATTCGCAATGATTTCAACAATGTGCAACGGTTAAAGTATTAAATTGCTTCATGTGACGGCATCGATTTTGTCGGAGGGGGGAACACAGAGTCATCCGGCAAGAAAGGGTTATTTTTTTAAGTGTCTCTTGCTAGGGGTAGGGTGGGGGGCAAAGCCTCCTTAGCCAGGCCTTTGCCATGGAGGCTCATTCACCGTCCTCCGTCCGCGAGGAGAACACGTGTCTCTCTCTTACACGAGCGCTAACACTAAACAACGTAAGTCCGACCAATGTGACAAAACCTCAAAAAAAATAATAAAAATAACAGAAAATATGCAATAAAAAATAACAATCAAATAAAAGTAATAAAAAAGTGAATCAGTGATTTTTCAAATAATAAAAATATTATATTGTGAGTGTTTTAATTTTAATACGCTTTAAAAAAAGTGAACATTCTTATATTTTATAACAAATACTTCTTGTTTTCGGCCTGATCGAAAGTTGTTGCTCGTATCAATGGACCGTGGTAACAGTCAACACTTTTACTTTCATCTCTACTATATAATATATATATACATTCGGATATATTCGTACGTAATATTTGCACAAATCATCCCGCATCCTATCAATAAAATATTATTTAATCAGTAAAACAATCGTGTTACACAATTCCACAGTGTTAAATCCGTATATATTAATTTATCACGTGTTATATTTATTTATTATTAATTTATTAATTATTTTGAACGTAATATTGTATATGGAGAATCGCTACGAGCGGTGAGTAAAAATTTCATTTCAATACATTTACCACTTGCATAACTAAATCGTTCACTTTCTTCTCGCGTAAACATATTTTTATTCAATCTCTTTCAATCGAAATCGATTAGAAACAATCGGATTTTTCGATTTGTCATTCGATGGTGCATTTCAAAATGTCAATGCATTCAGATCCGTATAGCAGTTTTAATCGATGATATTAAATACGAAACGTTTGCATAACACATTCCGTATATTATTACATAAAATCGTACATTAACATATTCTTCTTCGAACAAATAATGCGTTATATCATCGATTAAAAAAAATATATGAATATATTGTCTGATATTAAATGTGTGTGACCTCGATGAATTGCGAAAGTAAAAGCGATAAGGTCATCGGTGGCCGTTTTTTGATAAGGGCGGGTTTGAAAATTTAATTTTTATTCGATTGGATATGGTACAATCCATTGACCCAGAAAGTGTTTTCTTGATAATCGTTATGATGACCTAGGCTGCACGAAATGTTACGTTTTCAAGGCGACAAGGTCCATACTCGTTTCCATCGCGGGTGATGAAACGGATTACGTACGATAAGAATAGCAATTCTTTGTGTCGTGACATAATTTTTGAGTAAACGGGTCATCGCTCCGGTTCCGATCAATATTAAACGTGTCGCCGCCAATCTGAATACATTTTATGACAAACAACTTTTCCTCGGCGTTTGATATTTTTTTTATATTTATAAATACGTCGAAGGCCATTTATCATTATCAGCTTATCATGATCAATATTTTTTTTTTGTGTGTGCAAATGAAATTATGGGTCACTTTAAATATACGGTCAATTTTTTGGTATATATAATACGTATTTTAATGTCATGGCGAATGATCGTGCAATTTTATGTTTTTCATAGATTAATTATTATCAACGTTTTTTTGTTAATTATTTATTCCATTTTGATTGATCTCAAAATGGATATGGATATTATTTTTCGGTAAATTATTCGATTTACATTGAAAAAAAAATACAAAGTATTCTGGATTGGTAGAAACATCCTTCTTCCATTTATTTAATAAGTTTTTTATGCCATCAAAATATAATTGACTAGGTTAGTAAGCAATTCTTCGATTCATTTTTTACGTATCCCAAAGATTGAATTTTTTGTTCCGCTAAATAATGTTGCATAGATCGAAACAAATAATAATCTGAAGGAGCAGAATCAGGACGATATTGCAGATGAAGAAGAGTATCCCATTCAAACCCTTTATGTTATTTTTAGTCATTTTTATGGATGTCGGGCGTTGTGTTGTTGTAATAAAATTGTTTTTCGATTGAAAACATCAAGTCTCTTTAACCTTTTTGTTGAATTTAAATTTGTAGATGGTCATAGCACGCTAAACTCGTAAATGTTTTATCTTAAAGAAGAGAAGATTTTGTGTTAATGTATGCCTTTTTTATCCCATCATACAATCAAAAGCACTTTTTTACTGTCAAATCCGGTCGAAGGATTGATTTTTCTCTCCTCCCCTTTAAAATACATTATCAGTCACGTGGTTGTTTCGTATTCAGTATCCACTTTACATCCTCAATCACTAAATAAAGTTAAAACGGAGATTTTGTCTCTATTTTTCAACCTGTCGTTTTTTTCGGATGTTCTTACACACTAAATTTCAAGTATCAGCTAATTCTTGAATAGTCAATATTGGTTTTGATTCGATTTCTGAACGTAATCATCCACTTTCACTACTTTTTCACATCGAGGATTGTTTTTCAATTTAACAATATTACTTGTAAATTTTTTAAATCACTTTTGGCATTGTCAAATATTCTAATATTCTTCATATGTGTCTCAAATTTTATTAGTTGCATTATTTTTTCGGCAGAATTTCGTTAAAAATGCAATAATGTTTAAAAAAAATTCAAAAAGACGTGGAATAAAACACAAAACATCCCTTATATAACCAAAAATTATAACATATTATTTATGATTTATTACAACCTAATATTGATGATTTTTTTTATTCAATGGGTTTTTAAAATCGTGCGTTGATATCACCAGAGCATATTTTAATTATACGTGGAAATGCGATGGGCCATTATTTTTATTTATATTCATTTGAATTCTGAGAGATAATAGTGAAATTAAAATGGCAGATTAAACACTAAATACAAAGGGTTAATTCTGATAATGAAAAATCATTGTTTGCTCTGTTCAAAATGATGAAAGTAATTTCCCACCACTTTGCAAATTGAATAAAATTTTATGTAACGTATCCTTAATCTTATGTTGGTATTCGATTGCTTTTCGTGTAATTTTTCTTTTAAAATTATTATTATAAATATAAAAAAAAGAGTTTTTATTTTTTTTCAATGTTTCGCTATGGTCAATGTCAATACGTGCCATTTCTTTTTGCATTACTCGCTGCAGAAATCGTCATAATCACTTTCTTCTGGCCGTAAAAAAGTGGCATCTTCATCTTTCGTCATCGACGTCGGACGGCGAAGTGTAAGAAGAAGAAGAGGCGAAAAAAAAAACGAAAGTAAAAAATCAATAACGGCAATAATCGGCACTGAATGTGTCCGAGAGCGCGGTTACGAAAGCGCGCAGTCTATGGCCGGCTTTACATAACCGTGTATAATTATTGTGCGCATACATTTGCATGAGTTATATTTTCGATATTACATTTTTATATTGTCGGACATTGTTGGGAGGCGTGTGACGTCACCGCGACGCAATTCGATGAATTAATAATCACAATGATATTATGGCGGCCACTTTCTCGCCATTGTGTCATAGCCGACACTTTCATCGCGGGCATTGCGAGCGTCGACGTATCTGGGACGGCGGAGAAGCGCGGGTGTCGGCCTTTTGCGTTCCCGGGTGTCGGTAAACGGAGCACGTGCCGCGTGTGTCCGACGCGGCGGTGATGCAATGTGACCGACAGGAACAAAAAAGTGACTTTGACTGCGATTCGAGCAGTGGCGCGAAACGGGTTGTTTAATATATAAAAAAATAAGATTAATTCAATCATTGACATTATTAATGAATGCAATCAATTTTAAATGACAATGCGTGACGTATTTTTTTTATTAGGTCTTAAAGCGGAAATTATGACGTTTATATATGTCAATGATAAATTTTTTTGAACGATAGCATCTGGAACGTTATTAACGTTTTTTGCATAAATAGGTTTTGCTACATAAAAAAATATATAAAGTCGATTGGAATCATAGAACATAGTTTTTTAATAGATTTAGACGTTCGAATTCTAGTCGTAAAATAAAAGCCTACAGTGTCTGATGTATCCGCTGTTAACTTCGGGTATAGACATTTTATCCTTAACAATTAAATAAAATTTATTTTCCAAGAATAATGTTATACAATATGCGCGATTTCTTTCTGGTTTCTCTATTATATATCTAAAAATAATAATTATTTAAATTTAATATGAATCATTCTTAATAAAGTTACTTACTAATTAATTCCATAAAATCATAGATATC
>JAGXCT010032706.1:0-32566 GCA_022495035.1 Philopotamus ludificatus
CTAAATGTACTAGAATAAAACGGGACTGTAAAAATTGAACGCTAATAGCGAATAAACTTGAAATCCGGGCACGTGAAAACGGGATTTCACGTGCACGAAACGATCAAATTCAGAGAAAAATAAGACTTGATACGAAATGTGTTTCTACCACTTGATCATCATTGGGCGCGTAAGAGCTTTTTCTTTGCTTTCGACGGCATGTTTTGGTGGTGATTCATTATTGATTATTAAAATCTGGTCAGAATATCAGAATACATATGTATTATGTCTAATTATGGAGATTAAAATCGATTTAATTTGAAATTTTCATGCATTCATATTATTGGAAAGCTCATAAAAATTCTCAGGAATGTATATATTATTCGATTACTACAATGAATGTATACAGAAAATTATTCGCGGTATTACTATGCGTCTAATCTAATTAAAGATGTTTTGATGAAAACTCGCACGAGGAAAATGCGCTTTGTAATTTAATTACCGGCGAGATATTCACGGAAAATTAGTTCACTATACTGTTATTCGATGCGTACTCACGTGTAGTCGTAGATTTGTTCTATGTGGAATGTCATAACTGGAAATGTGAAAATCGCGACCACAGCGTGAAAATTCATTTCACTAATTGCCACCGGACGTCTGATATTATTTAATTTAATGCATTGTCGTATCACTGGTATCGTCGTCGGTTTGTTTTGCACGCGTCTGTGTTGATTCGGTGTGAATTTTCAGATTGTTCAGGAGTGATCGCGGTGCAGTCGCGTAACCCAATTCGTGGTCGAAACGAAACTGAAAATAGTTCTGGCCGGCGAGTAGTCTGACGGACCGATTGTTGATCGAGATTTACGATATGATATAGATTCTTGCCGCGAACGTTATTCTATAAATACGCATTAATATTTAGGCGAATACATTTTCAGTCCAACGCGTATTTAGATATAAATTTTTCAGAGTCAAAGGTCACAGTCGCGGCGCTGTAAGGCTTCGTGTTATGATATCTTAATTAAATTTTCGTTTCGGCAGAGTTAATTAAACGGAATATAATAAATAACATCTATAAAAATCTTAATTACTAATCAACAAAATAATTTACATCATTTTCTAACAATTTTTGTCAGCGTAAATACAGTTTGTTTTTTATTAAAAAACGTTTCCGAGTGCGTTTTCACTACTCCAACATTATTGGTTTTTTTTTTACCGCTTAATGCAGGGGTAAGCAATCTGCGGCCGGCGAGCCGCATGCGGCCTGCCACACGTTCTCGTGCGGCCCTTCAAAGGTTTTACATTTTGATTGAAAGCGTTTTGTCTATGTCTGTAAATATATATCAAATTAATGGCAAAGAAGCAATGCCAAATGTGTCATTAAATTAGCCGTGCCGATGGGGTCTATTTGGGACTCCTAGTTTTTACAAACTATTGGTATTTGTTTCAAGGTCTAAAACTAAATATTATAAATAATCATTGATTTTATTGTCCGCAATTGCAAAAAAACAATACACCTATCCCTCGCTTAACACGGTTTCAGTTTTGTGGAAAAAAAATTTTCTTTGCTTTGTAGACGTGCGCACAGCTGCGGGAATTTCCAAGAATAACGGTTAGGGTATATCTGGACGACAACTGTCCATTAAAAATTTAAAAAAATAATGGTACACCTGAAATAAATATCTTTTTTCTATGCTCATAATGTTTTAATAAATTTTCAGTTCTATCTACCTATTTCTTTAATATTTTTAAAAAAGAACGTCTCCTCTCTTTTTTATACATTTGTTAGTCTCGCTTAACACGGTTTCGTTTAACGGTGATCTAGCAGTCTTTATTTCGTACGATCATTATTAAAAATAATTGATTTTTGCGATTAATGCGAATTAAAAGCGATAAATGAGATAGATGCGAAATATTTGCGAAAATGCGAATAGATGCGAAAAATTATTCCAAATATCGAAGCTAATTTTTATGTTGGTACGTACTTGTTTTGATCCTTTAAGGTTATGTGTTGTGTGTTGTTGACACGTTGAGCGTATTAAAAATATAGTTTTTATGTAAACAATAACAATATTTTAATGTTGTGGCATTATTTCGATAATGTAAGTTAACAGCGATTGAGCAAAGTTAGTAGTCGGATAGGCAGAATAAATAATTATAAAATAAATTTAAATCCAACTGAAATAATATTAAAATTAATCAGTGTCGTGGTTTGACACTGGGGGTAATATTTGTGTGAAAGACTCATTCCCCTTGCATCTTTAAAATCTTTGAAAAATATTTATATGGGCGAATGGCACTCTGGAATCTTTCTGTTATGCCATCTATTCATCGTAGTCAAATAAATATATAAAAAATGTAATTGTAAATCGTAAAAAAATAATAATTGGCAGTTAGATTAGAAAGAGAACAATAATTTAATAACAACAATAAGTTGTTTGCCGTTCAATTAATTATTATTTAATATTTTAAAATTATTCCCTCTTATTATATATTATTATTAAAGTGGCCCTCTCACTCTAAGGCGGGTTTTTGCCTCCTGAAGGACACTATGCGATCTCCAGCAGAGACACGTCCGTCTCAACCCTTATGTCAGGACTGTGACGGTCGTCTTCCGGGCTATCCGCGGCTCCCTGGGGAGCCGCGGCTCACACTTTGGGAACCCCTAAGCTAGATAATCTTTCGCCGTTTTATAATAGTATTTCTATTAATGAGTGTTTTATTTCAGTTTTTTTAGAGTGGAACCCCCAATTACACTACTCCGAATTACGCGCTGAGTTGAAATATTCGCCGCAAATCCCCCAATTGCGCGATCGCATTCACATACAGTCAAACGTTGGCTAGCGTCTGTGTATTCAATACGTGCCAGGCTATACGCACACAGCCGGACGGCTTCACTTCCCCAATTACACCGACTCCAAATAACACGGTCCCGATTTTAGTGTTAGTGGGGGTTTAACTGTATTTTGGTAATAAATAGTTTATTTTGTTAATTTAAGTTCATTACTCAGTGTTTTTATTATCATAAGTTTCTTACACACGGCTCTCGCAACAATTTTAAATTTGTAGCTGGCCCGTTGTAAATAAAGGTTGCTCATCCCTGTCTGAATGTATGCTCTAACGATCTGAAAAGGTGGTAATACGACGGTGCGGGATCCGGTGAATAGGGTGGATGAGTTAAAAGTTCCAATGTTCCATGTTCCCTTATTTTTTCCTGTATTATTTTTGCAGCGTGAGCTTTGTGTTATCATGTTAAAGGATCCTTTTTTGTTATTCACAAAAACAGATCGTTTTTTTTATGAGCTCTTGTTTCACAATACACTTTTGCTGTAACGGTCTGACCAGGTTCAAGTAATTCATAGTGTATTATTGCAGAAAAATCCCACCACACGCAAACAAAGACCTTCTTTATTGTTAACGATGTTCGAGGGGTCGGA
The DNA here is from genome assembly GCA_022495035.1 of Philopotamus ludificatus. NCBI lineage: Eukaryota > Metazoa > Arthropoda > Insecta > Trichoptera > Philopotamidae > Philopotamus > Philopotamus ludificatus. The sequence continues at coordinate 3,417 of JAGXCT010032706.1, forward strand.
TCGGATCGGTTTCATACCGAGACAAAAGTGACGCGCAGATGGTACGCCGTTGATAGAGCGCCGTCTCCGTCAGTTCATGAGGAGCCCAAATTCCTTGCCTGTACAATTTTCCATGAGTAGACCATGAACAGCCGATCTTCAATGATAATTCTTTAATTGTTTGGCTAGGATCTGAATCCACCGTCGCCTTGGGGATATCATCATCTAATTTTTGGGGTCGTCCTTTTCGTGTGACATCTTTGAGATTCCTATTTCTATTTTTAAACTTTTTAAACCGCAAGATGAACTTTTATTTTCTCGTTTAATCTTTCCAATCGTTGACAGTAAACGTCTGCAGTAATTGTTTTACCCGGTTTTGATAATTCGCAGGGAATTATTCTTCTTAGATCCCACCAAATGCCCAAAAGAACTTTTCGAAGTGTTAGGCTTAGGGCTCGGAACCAGGCTTAGGGCTCGGAACAGGAGTTCAAATCTGAGAAAGCCATTGCCCTTTTCCACTTATGGTATCGTAAATGATCTATTTCTCTCATCTCTAGATACAATTTGGTGTAAAAGTGGGCGAATTCTTTGTCTCGACAACAAAGAATTTCATGTGTTTCTCCGTTCTTCATTGATATATGTATTTGGATAGTTCGTGCGGTGTTAAAATCCCATTCTACTGGTTTTACCTTGAAGATTTAAGTCTCTACGATAATTCCTCGATAGCTAATCGAAGATCCGACTCGACCAGGGATCTCAATATGTGATCATCAAATTTAGAAGGTCGTCCAGATTCAAGTGCGTCTTTTACATTAGTATTTACCGATTTGATCCTTTGAAACCTAAATTGGGTAAGCACGATTCTCTCGCACGGTATTGCGAGTGAAACGTATACTAGTGACACGTGCCGCGAGAATTTGGCGGTCGGTCTACCGGTGCCGTGTCCTCATTGTGCTAATTCATACCAAATTATGAAGCATGTCATCCATTTTTTCATCAATACCTTGACTTAAAATCCTTGGGGTCTATTACCATAGTAAATATACCCCCTTCGGACGACGCAGTTGATTTGTTGTGCCGCTGTGACGTATCGGTTAACAATAATATACATTTATTCCTCATAAAAAATGCGAAACACTTACACACAACTTAATTGTGTCGGGACACACATTGCACTCTAACATTATGTTATAAAATACGCGATTTCTTTCGGGTTCGCCTACTATTTGTGTTCACTTCAAGGTATTTCGTCATATAATTAAACACGCCTGGAACGGAATATCAGTATTGCATTTAGTTTATTCAGGTATTCTGTCCCTCAATGTTGGCAAAACGTCGTTTTTAATTATTTTTTTCCATTATCGAGATTAGGAAGGTGCTGCAGAGAGCTATTTCCGGCGAATACGGATGCAATGGCATTATAATAATATCATTTTTGGTCAAAAATTCTTTCCAGAGTTTAATATTGTCAATTAAATTCACACACATGTATCTCTATCGATAGTCATTAAATAAAATAAGCATCCAATTTGACTACCAATGTCAGGATACGTCAGGGAGAAGTATTAATGGTTATTTTGATCAAACCTTGAATGATAATTTTTTTTTAATTTGGTTAACATTTATTAAGAAAATTTGCCATTTTTTATTGCTTGATTTATCATTTCCATTAAATTTCGCAACTTTTTATCCTGTTTTTACCCATGTTTCTCAAACTGTGTTCTGCTGATTTATGAAAAATAACGGGATTATTTAAAAAAAAACCTACCGGTCTTTAAGCGTAAAAAGAAAGCTGTTCTAGATGCTGGAGAATGAATTAATAATATTTCCCTAATACAATTATTATTAAAATAATTTAGAATCAGAAATTGTATGCGAAAACTTTGTTAAAATAACGGTAATAGATATTATCAGAGAAAATTATATATATTATTTAATTAATTATCAAGTAAAAAAATGAGAATCTCTGGTCTAACTATTGAATTATTTTGCATGCAGAAAAGGTAAACCTTTTTCTTTAATAGGTCTTTGTGCGTCATGTCATAAAATTTATTGTTGTATTCCAACATATGCCGTTTAAGCTAATAAACACTATTTACTTAACACTTGGATTATAAAAATAAGATAAAGTCGTTAATATTTCAATGCAAACATTTGTGCAAAATACGTAAACATAACGAAAATTGATGGTTTATCTATTCAAACATCGTCATACCATAATGTTCTTTAACTGACCTCTGATATGACACATCATGAAGAAAAACTAATAAACCCTGTTTTAGGCATTGAAATATTTTGTATGGTAGTGTCGATAGTTTCATGTTGCTTATCTTTCTGCTACACCATTATTAGAGAAAAATAGATGAAACCATTTCTTCTATAATTGGATTTGTTCCAGTTTAATTAAATAAAACCATACATTTTCCGAGTCAGCAACTAGTTTTTTTAATGAAACACGACGTCTGAAAATTCTTCGTCTTTTCCTGATTTATTAACCGCGCGATATGGAGCACGTGTCTCGGTTATGTTTTCTTAAATACGGTATACACCGATAGCGATCTAATTTTATCCATTTCGATCTTATGTACCGAAATATCCCCGAGATCTCGTCGGTCTAGCTACGCACCGACGCTGTTCACTTATTTATTTTATGAAATTTATGACCGGTACGTGGGTATTATATTTGGGGCCCGATAACCAAATCAAGAAATTCCCAGCAAATCCGGATTTATGGCGACCTTCGGTTCCGAAACCGATAAAATATACGCATCGCTAGTTAAAATATGTAAAATCGCACTTCCCGTCGGGGAAAATCACAATATAATTTTCACATTTTCGTAATAAATTTTCATTAAAATAACTAACTAATAATATAAAAATAATAATCATCTGATATAATCTATATATAACGTCAAATGTGACATTCAGTGGTGTAGCTAGAAATTTTGGGCCCTTAAATGACCTAGTATAGTTTTGTAAAAATTTACATGTGATTTAGAAATCTTATTTATTTTTTACTAATTTTTAGATAACCTATTTACATTATAATAGAAATATTATTAACATTTAAAGGCAAGAACTATCTTTATTTAGACACTATTATTTTAACATTCCAAGCAAGTTTTTTTTAGAAACTGATCAATTTGGGGAAAAAAAACTGCGCAACGAGAATATACTACAACTAATAACAATAATAATAAGCCGCGCAGCGAGAAAATTTTGATGTTTGACTGAAAATAAAAATAAATCTATGTTAATATTATAGTTCAGCATAAAAAGCCGCGAAACGAGAAAAAATTAAAATTAAATAATAAAAAAAGAAGAATATTTTCAATATTATTGATTGAGTTTATCAGATTTTTCCAGCTGCTCGCATGAAATTAACGGTTTGCACATCCCTGATTTAAATCAATATGTATACATTATAACTTCATGTAGAATAAAATAACTTTAGGTAAAAAAACAATATCCGACTTTTTACTTTGTATTGCTTTATCTTATTCTTATTTTGATTTGGCACATATTTATTTAAATCGATTAATTTTCTGATGGTTGCTAACGTCGCCTGAGAGACTCTTTAATGCCGAGGGCCCTAAAAGGCCCCTAAATGCCGAGGGCCCCAATGCCTTGTATCCTTTTGTCTTAAGGTAGCTATGCTCCTGGTCACATTACGATGAACGAAATGACGAAGAGGATTAATGCGGGAAATATCTGATAAATACAGCAATACCCCCAATAGCGCGTGTTCCGATAACGCGAACCACTTTCGCGTTATTGGGGGTTTTATTGTATAGTGAAACTCTGATTTATCGTTCTTTTTTTCTAGTCTGCGCTCACATAACCTAGCCGTGCCGATAGGGTATATCTGGGACCCCAAATTTTTGATTTTTCTCGAATAACTCTTTTAATATAAATCCTATAAGTCCCAATTTTTTTATATATGTCTCAAAAAGACAAAAATTGCAAAATAATGATGCGATGTTTTTTTATCGTTCCGTACCGATTATGAGCGAGAAAAAACATCGCGCATGTGCAAGTCCGAGCGAGAAAAAATATGGTGCTGTGCAAGGATAGAAACCGACCCGGGAGCGGGTCTCAGTCGCGGCGGGCCGTCGCTCTGTGGGCACGTTAGCTCCGTATCGTATCAATTAGTAGAAAAATTCAAAAATTAAATCGATAATTTAGATTGTTTTACTAATATATATAACGAATAACTATTTTTATTAATAGAATAATGCATTTTAATGTCAAGGTATTGTCGAAGAATTTATCAATTCTTGAATTTTTGGGGTCTATTTTCATACATTCATTTTATACAAAATAGCCAGCGGCGTTGGTTTCGAGCCGACGTGACAAATCGGTTAAACAACGTTAAATATTCGCCCACTCATCTTTCCCCGAAGTATTATTTCCTTGATCTATCGCCTTAAAATTATGGTCCCATGATACATATTTTTTTATATAATATACATACTATATTGTTAAAAAAATGTATTTCCTTTATTTTATAAACTCGATATCCTCTTTGTTCGTAATTATTTTTTAAGGGCCATCAATAGAAAACACTTTATCAATTGCTGCTGAAGAGGGTTTATCATAAGTGAATTTATCAATTGAAATTTTTTGTCATATTTAATAAAAGTCTATTTTAAAAAATCCTCTCTATACACTGATACTATCTATCGTATGTACATCTGATTCTACGAAAGACACGATCGATACTCGGATTCCGCAGACGAATAATTTTATGAATTATAAAGCTGATGTCTCGGTACATTCAGCAAGAAATTGCTTTAAAGAAAAAAGAAAATAAACCTTTAGTCTAAAAGAAAAGTTAAAATAGTCCTAACTCACATTGATATACCCCAAAAGGATCAAGAGTAAAACTTTAAATTGATTTACATACAAGTAATAAAGTCCTAGATCAGTGGTTGCAAATCTTTTTACGTGCATGTGTCATAAATTCCCAAATATTTTCGGCTGTATGACATACCGAACAGTTTTTTTAATTAATTAATTTAAATAACTACAATCAGTAACTGCAGCATTATTCGTTTATTTTTTAAATTATAAACTAAATGTAAGTACTGTGTCATCCCTTAACATAGCACGATCCGATGAGAAAAATTGATTCTGTTAAACGTTCACGTGCCAGCTAAATTGTTGTACGTGCCACCACGTGTCCCAGACAGCTTTATTAAAATTGGCAAATATTATATATATAAAAAGCAGATAATTGCTTTTAAACGTATTTAAACACATACGATCTTTAATTAAGCCTTCTTGATTTTATGAATTTTATTTAAATGAAAAATTCTAAAAGAATTTAGAATGTTATTATTTATTTGCCTATTTGCTTATTCGCGCCGTCCATATAGCCAGATTGTGCGGGGCACACAGGCGCCGGGGCGCCAAGAGGGAAACATTTCAGAGTATAAATTAAAAAAATATTAAAATGAATTATATTTCTTAAAATCAGTATTAAATAATTGATAATAATTGATGATAATAATATGGTTGCCCGTGGTTCGTCTTTTGAAGAACAACAGACATACAGGGGCGCTAATTGAAGTTCTGCACACAGGCGCCATACACTGTCGGCGCGCACCTGGATAGATGGATGGCATAACAGAAAATCCAAAGCGTCATTCACGCATATAAAGATTCTAAAGATGCAAGGGAAATACGTCTTACAATTACATCCCCCCCCCGTGTCATAAAGAATTCCCAAAATTCATAGATTTTCGCCGTATGATTAACCTATCCAGGTACTATCTTAGCTCAGTTAGTTAAGTCGCTGTTAAATTACATTATCAAACAGATATTTGTTACCTACAAGCCATGACACTGGTTAATTTAAGGCAGTGTCATTTAATTTTAATTTTAGTTAACTATAGGCAGTATAGCTTGGAGGCCCGTCATAGCTTGGAGGTAATTACAATCAAATTACGATTGTTAAAGTTAATTGCTAATAAGCGCAGATAGTATTCAGATGGGTGACCATTCTGAATACTTCTGAGTGACGCTGGTCAACAGAGGGTGAAATGGGCGGCATTTCACAAAAAAATAATTGTAAATATAAGCTGGGGAGAAACGGGCGGCAGCGCTCTTCAGTATAAAAAATCACTGCGGTGCAGAAGGCAACGGGAAACCACTGCACTAGATATTCCCATGAAAACCATATCCATGGTCCTCCATAAAAGGAATCATGCACATGGTCACGATCCTCAGAAATGAGGAAAAGTGGATTAATATCTTATATAAAAATATGTAATCGCTTCACGACTCAAAAAAAATAAAATAGGCAGTATAATGGGATGTTCTGTTCTGTGTTATGGCTTGTAGGTAACATGCATATATTTCGATATTCAAGTTAACCGCGACTGAGCTAAGTTAGTAGTCGGATAGGTGTCTGACGAAAACTTTGAATTCAGGGAATTCTTTATTTTTTTGACTACAATGAATTAACAGAAAGAATCCAAAGCGCCGCCATTCATACATATAAAGATTCGATAAAATTCTAAAGATTCAAGGGGAATGAATCTCACGCTAATATTCCCCCAAGTGTCAAACCACGACAGGTTAATTTTAATATTATATCAGTAAATTTGACATTTGTATTATTTGTTTATAATTATCTATTCAACAAAGGATAGATGGAATTAAATTTATTAATTCCATAACGCTCTACATTTTTTTTTATAAAAATGCTGGGGTTTCTTACACTTAAATTCCCCTGGCTAGTGCCATAAATAATTCTCTGATTTCATGGTTTTCGTCGGAAAGCTAACCTACAAACTAAAATAATTTGCATGTTACCTACAAGCCATGACACTGGTTATTTTTAATATGCCTTGAGCTAAAACTATTGGAACCCCCTACCAGTGTCATGGCTTGTAGGTAACATACATTATGTTACCTACAAGCCATGACACTGGTCGAATTCTTCTCTTTCTTTTTTTGTCATTTTCGTGTTCTCATTTTATGTATGTCTCCCCTTCTGGATGGTTTTGACCCCGTTTGATATCCGAATAGCTTGCTCTATCAATGATATCTTGAATCCAGCATCTTTTGGTATCCAGCAGAGGATACAGGAAATTCAACGATCTTTGTTTTCGATTCAATTTCAACTATTAGTTTATCTCTATGATATCTGTTATTTATTTCTTATTAGTAAAGAAAATTGTGAGCTAAGAATAACCACTGTCAAGGCTTGTAGGTAACACATATTTTATTACAATAATGTAAGTTAACAGCGACTGAGCTAAGTTAGTACTCGGATAAATCAGCCGTCTAACAAAAACTATGTAGATAGTTAGGGTGTTTGAATTAATTAATTTAATTCCATCTATCCTTCGTTGCGCATAAATAATTTAAATTTCAACCCAACTGAAACAATATTAAAATTAACCAGTGTCATGGCTTGTAGGTAACATATATCAGTTTGATACTACAGTAGAACCCCCAATTACACAACTCCGAATTTCGCGCTGAGTTGAAATATTCGCCGAAAATCCCCCAATTGCGCGGTCGCATTCACAACAGTCAAACGTTAGCTAGCGTCTGTGTATTCAACACGTGCCAGGCTATATGCACACAGCCGGACGGCTTCACTCCCCCAATTACACGGTCCCGATTTTAGTGTTAGTGGGGGTTTAACTGTATAAGTTTAACCGCGACTGAGCTAAGATAGTACTTGGATAGATCAAGCTTCCAGCTAAATATATGAATTGAATAGATGAGAAAATTGTATTTAAAGATTTGATTAGCAGGGTGATTTAAGAGAATCTATCTACTTAAATGACTTTAGATCAAATATCTGTTTAAAGATCAATGTATAAATAATTCAGTTATACTCAAATTCGCTTGCATTAGAAAAAAAATGAATTCAGCATCAAAAAAGGGATGCAAACACCCCATCCCTAGACAAATTATTAATAATTTTATAATGCCTAGAATTAACCTAATGCCATATATGCGCACGTGTCGCGCAATACTTTTGTATTACTACTGCCGACACGATTCCCTCCATTCTATCCATAAATCTCTATAATCCGCATCGATTCCGTTTTTCGAGGGGTACGGATTCGACCCCAGATAACAATTGCCCCATATAAAATGATTGATTGCCAAGAATTCCGCGACGATTGCAACTTTAATACCGCGCGATTGCACGCGAATGTCGAGACGATTCCCAGGCACGGGTCGGGGGATTTTTTTCCCATAATTTTTATTTTTTTCGGCGATTCACGTGAGTCAGAGAACGCATTAATTATGCGTTGCACTCGCAGACTGTACACAATAGGTATTGACGTCGGGTCTGTCGGCAAGTGCCCCCCTACACATTCACACGCGCCTGGGACGCGGTACACCCACGACATTGTAATTGCGCTCGGTGGCGTGCCGGGGGCCGTCGAAGGGGGCACAGCACCCCCCGGTCGATATAGGCGCGTGCGCGCGCACCCTGGGGAACTTTGTCCCCGGTGACGTTCAGCAGGAGGTCCCCCGATTTATTCATCAAAAAAAATATATATATTATGACATCTCAAAAAAAGAGCGGGATAACAACATATGTTTACATTGTCAAACAATTTGTTCTGGAAAAATCTACGGCGTCGATTTCCTGTTGATGTCCGAATCCGCGGTGTTGATGGATACGAAGAGTGTGATTGTTGTTGGCAATGTCTTGTTGCGTCTGCCGTCAGTGATCCGTGGTGAACTTCAAAGAATTAAATGCGTTGTACAACCTGATGAAACACGTTGTGTTTGCTGCTTATGAGACTTTAAATAACGAAGTTCATTCTTGTTGTTTAACTTTTGCAATTCCGTGGGAATGTATTATGACGTAAGATGGATACATGACGTTGAAGAATTAATCATTTAATGACAAAGATAGCTCGGAAATAAATCGCGCTTAGATGGAATAGAACTTAAAATCAGCTTCTCAAGGATGGACACATTGCTAACTTCACCCGTCTATAGGACTAGAAGGTTCCGTCTCTAGCAGCATCTAGGACATTTAACATTCGTCCATCTGTTGCCTTAAGTCTCTACTACGTATAATCAGACAGTTCCTCTGTAAAAACTATCATCTCTAATTTTTACAAAGTTGTCCCAGAAACCATAGAGGTATAGTGAACAATCGTGTTAGATTTGTCATTTTTCCTGTCTTCCTCTTTTCTCTCCATGTCTGTAAAGTGTAAACCTTTTATCCATCTTATGAAGAACAATAGTTTTATTATTGCATATTTTCTATAGATTCGAGGCATCAGTCTTCAGCTCTTCATTTTGAAGATGCTTCAGTTCTTCAAAATCTTTAAAGAACAGACATGTGTACTTTAGGACTGGGTTAACTTTATCATCAGCTATCCCCATGTAACTATGTACTAACATGTACTAAGATAGCCTAGTGGATGACCGTCACAGTCTTAGCATCAGGGTTGGGACGAACGTGTTTCTGCTGGAGATCGCGTAGTGTCCTCCAGGTGGCAAAGACCCGCTTCAGGGTTAGAAGGCCACTTATGTATATATGAATGTATGTATCCCCATGTGTACCAAGTCCTTTCTAATCTGTTTAATATATTAACATTCCAAAAATCTTCTTCGAATCTTGAGAATCTAGATATCAAAAATAGCTTTGATTTAGAAAGCATCTTCAGTATTATTCGGAAGCATCCAACAGTTGCTTTCCAGTTCCTTTAAAGACACAGCAAAGATTAGAACTTTTCTTATTTATTTACCATATTCCAAGAATCGGAATACTCGTATCAAGCATATTAAGAACACAATAATGCTTCATGTTTCCAGCTTTTCAAATATTAACATTATTACTTCTTCAGATTCTTAATAAGACTCGAAGCATCCGACATTCATCCGTCATTAGTACCATAAGAACTTTCGTCCTTCCAATGTCTTGATGATCCAGTTCTTCACTGTTGCATATAATTCTTGAAAGTATATTTATCAAAAATAGATATGTTCTTTATACATAGCGAAATCATTCATGGCATCGTTTTTCCTATTGTGTTATTACCATCGCTTAGGATAAATATAGTAAATACACTCAACTCTTTTTTTACACGGCATTTACCCTACGGATATCCCGATGGATTTTGCTACAGGGGATTTGCTTGCTTAGCATCGATTTTCGGAGAGTTGTGTAAAGCTAATTTCCCTCTCCCTTCTCTTCTTTCTTAAAAAAGTCTAGCATTATATTTTAACATCACGCGTTTCAAGAAAAAAACTGCTTTTGTTGCACCAATTGAACCGGCCCCAAGCCAGTATATGCGGTGTGGGTGGATGACAAGGGATGGAACTGCGTCAGACCGGTCCGAGACAGCTTCATCCTGGGTACAAAAGACAACACATGACAGTAATAACAAGTATAAAGCTACATTTTGATTATTACACGTTAAACTTGTCATTATTATGATTTTTTCTTAATTAAAATACATATCGACCCTGGAAAGCAATCTTGCTGTATCTTCAAATATGAAACTACAGAGAGGAGACAAAAAAACATTTATTGGGTTTTCAGTATTACGTTTTTACACTATTCCTATAACACAACGTTGTTCTTTTGTAAAATAAAATAGTTTTTTAAATTTAGGGAACCGATCCCAAATTTCTCTTTTTTTTATATGTTTTGGGAAGAATGTATCTATCGTGTAAAAAGAAAGTGTATATCGAGTGGCCGTGTTATTAAGTATTTTTTGGAACGCTTAATCTGTGGAATTAGCGATTTTTTCATGCACCTTAACCGTGTTTGTTTGAGAATACTTCTTGTGTCCTTCCTGCATTGCTCTCTGTCCTTCATCATCATCATAGATGTGACAGCTCTATTATAGAGCTCTGCCCTCATCCAACACCCTTCTCCATTTTATCCGGCAGAGTCGGGTTTTGTCGCGTGTCGGAATCAGACGTGGCGGCGATAGCGTCTGGGCACAATCATAGTTTCGTAGAATCTACGGAGCTATGAGGAGCCAGGCCGCTATCCAGGCCAATTCAGTGGCGTGTGTGCTACCGGACATGCCCGTAGCACCCGATCAGACCGTAAATTAAATACGAACTGGCCCTAACCTCCTCTGATTATTATTGTTACAATCCACACGTGACAGCTCGGCTTCCGGGGTTATGGCTGGCGACCTGACCCATATTCGAAGAGCCAAAATAACCTGGAGATCGTCCGTCACAGTCATGACATCAGGGTTGAGACGGAGCTGGTCCTCCAAGTGGCAAAGACCCGCCTCAGCCGCTCCATCTTCCGGTAAGTTTCAATGATTCGGCGTCCCGTTGCACTCAGTCCAACCACTTCCTCCAGGGACAGGAAGGCTTGTTAACCATAAGCCTTTTCGACGGCTGATACGTGACCGGTCCACCAGAGTTTGGCCACTTTGACGACAGCTGTGATTGGTATATCCTTGTCGGTACAGCTCCTCCATGCTTCGTATACGCAATTTCCCGTTGAATACGGCTGCAAATATTCGTCTCAGGACCCTCCTCTCCAGGATATTCAGTTGTCGCTCATCTTGCTTTGTCAAAAGCCAACATTCAGACCCGTATGTTAGGACAGATCTGATGAGGGTCACGTAGAGCTTGATTTTGGTATTCCTTGAAAGGAATCTCGATCGTAGACGCTGTTGAAGTCAAAAGTAGCATCGGTTTCCCAGCATGGTTCGTGTGTCAAAGCTGTACTCTTCGACAATCAGGGGTTTAAGGATTCGTCCTTGGCATATGGGCATGTATTTTGTCTTTGTCTCTGTGAATTGAATAAATTCTGGACCTTCAAAACTAGATCAGTTGTTTTCTACTCAATTAACATTTATAGGATACGACATTGTATTAAATTTACGGCTCAAGAGTGTCCAGAAGTTCATGGTTCCCTGTGAAGAAGTTGAAGTATAGTTTCATTCTTGACGCGTTCTGTCTGGTTATTGTTTTTTAGAAGTAATAGTGGCTCTAAACCCTGAAAACTTCGTGTTAAACCATAGTGAGCTAGTGAAAGTCTCACTTATTTTAAGTATGGCTATTGAAGTTAATCGATTTTGGTCTCGGTTAGTGTTCGGATGGGTGAAGATTGCATAACGGCATCGGCGATCGGCGGAGGCATCGATTCCTAAAAACTGCGTGGGCTTCGCCCCCTGCAGTAGGACACCTCGGGGCGGGGGCGAGCGCTAGGGCGCAGGCGCGGCCCCCGACTTCCCGGCTGCTTCCTGCCGCACTTGTTACCGGTCCGCCCACACGCCCACACGCCCATGTCGGGCCGCGCACCAGCCGCCGGGGGCGCCAGCTAGGCGGCGATGCTGTCGTGTCACGGTGCCCTTTAGGACGCGAGGCGTGACGTCACGCGACCCCCTCGGCCCGGTATCGCAGGAGATCGCCGGCGAACGCGGATTCGCTCCTCCGCCGCTTCATCCGGCGGCAAAGATTTACGAATCTATTATTGTCGTTGCGGCATATTGACGCGACGGCCATGTCTAACAGTTCAACACCAGTGCGATCAATTGTTGTTGAACAACGTTTATAACAATTTCTTGCGTAACGACGCGTTGCGTGCTCGAGATTAGCGAATATATAAAATCCTTAACATAATTATTATCGCGTTAATCTCGGTTTTTTTTCTAAAGTCTGGCACGCGCGTCACATAAACGACACATTTTTGCATCGTGCCGACATATTTCGCCGCGGTCCTCGGGGAACATTTCTGCGATATCGATCACCGGCGGTGGGACGTGCGCCCTCTCCCCCTCGATTTTTTTTATACATATAGCCCTCAGGAGCTCCGTCTGCAACTCAATATTTCTGTTTCAGTGTGGACGTCGGTCGTCTAGGACAATTATTAGTAGTTAATTTTTGTATTTGATGCGTTTTACGGTAATCCGTAAAACTGTCACGTTACAGTTGTGTTAGGTGTTGTGCATGTGTATATATCGCCAATAGGCAAGATCTATCTCCGGAAGACGACGAGATGACTATAGAAACCGCTACCCAGAACCAGGTAATCCCATTGTTATTCGTAGATCCGATTTCGTGACATGTTTGACTTGTCGGGGCGTATGACTAATTGGTATATTAAATATTTCATAGGGGGGGTGAATAAATTAACTAATTTAATTATGCATTAAAATATTTTATTTGTGGATAGGTGTTGGGAATGCGCGAGAATGCAGGGGGTGGCGGAGTGTTGCACTCGACAATTTTGTCAAGGGGGGTGTCCCTCGATTGTACGTATGTGTATTGAGCAAACGTTTATGCGGCAAAATGGCTGACTGATTTTTGGTTATCGAGCATTTGATTGATGTATACGAACGCATATTACAGTTATATATATAATTCGGACGATAAGATTTTAATCAAGATCGCCTCACGCAATCGACCAAAAGCTCCAAAAAGCTTTTTTTCGTTAAATCACTGTGTTATTGGACGATGCAGACGGATAAGAGGCCCAATGCGCATGTCAACTGTTAATCGGTATTCCGCGACGACTTCGCGCGCATGCGCAACCCGCCATATGAAAAATTGTCAATCACAAAATCAACATTGAAACGATTCGATCACAAAAAAAGTCCAAGATTTAGAAGAACTTAAGCATCATAACTATCTGTAAGATGAGACTTATTAGATCCTTGCTTGTACGCAGTCAAAACTTGAACCTTCAAGTCGTCAAACAGATGAAAGATGTCTGTATTACTTCTGAAGAAGTAAATAAACAGGACCAAATTTCTAAAATTGTTCCAGCTTGGGAAGAAAAAAAAATCAGTAGATCACATAGGCTACATGAAGAAAAATTAGATCTGTAGGTCCATTTTGGTGTATTTGACTTGGTACAAATGGGCTGTAGACGATCGAAGTTAACCCAGTAATAAAGTCACCCTTAGACAGACAAGCTTAAAGGTTTTGAAGCACTGAAGCATCTTCGAATTGCGAAAGTGCTGAAGACGGATGCTTCGAGTTCTTTAAGATGGATAAAATGTTTACAGCTCTACGGATGTGAAGAAAAAAAGAGAACGACAGTAAAAATGATTCGAGTATAAAAGTATGATGAATGTAACACGTCCACAATACTTCTATATGTTCTTAGAACATGTTGTGAAGATTAAAGACGATAATTTGTAGAAGGGGACTATCGTTGTGAGACATGGACGTTGTCATGACTCCGCAAAATTTGCAACTGGACCGGATTAGGAGCTTCAGAACTAAAATATGTAGATCGCCTACGTCTGAAAACGCAAAGGAGCGGGAAGTATATGAAGGGGATTGACCTTCTTTATCTGCTTATGCTCAATAAAGACCTGGAAAATCAAGACGAGAGACATACAACTGTTAGATGTCTTCGACTTGTTTTGAGACGGATGCTTTGAGTCACATAGATGATTAAAATAAGCAACGTGTTCATGCTTGAGGATCTTAGAGACTTGAGCCATCAAGGCGATAGTATCACGAGGGTTTCGATTCGCATTGATGCTTAAAATAAGCCATTTAACTAGAGTTTTTTGTAATTCTTTGTAAAATAAGAAGAGGACAGTCTCAAGAGATAGAGATAGACGAAGGTTTGACGTATTAAATTTGAGGTGCTAAAGACAGATACTTAGAGCCATACGGATGTGTTGAGAAGAATAGTCAGGCAATAGCACTGTAGCAGAAGTTACATCTGATCAAGATTCTACGAACGGAACATGTCAAGAATACAACCGTCCTTCATCTTCTTCGCAAGGAGCGAGAGCTTCTGGACAACGTCTAAAATCGTATATATCATTCGAGGAACAAAGTATCGCATTTTGCAGACCATTATGGAGAGAAAAGTAGAAGGTAAACGGTAGTTGGGAAGAAAGAAGCTGTCAGTCCTCTGCAGTGTTCGCAACTGGGTCGGATTGGGAGCTTCAGAATTGTTCCAGTTCGTCAAAAACAGACAATTAAATGGAGAAAAGCCAAAAACATGTACATCACATACGTCCGAAAGAGGAAGAAGATGATGGTCAAGGTCTCAGACCTGCCTATATGTGGAATATATAGGCAGCTTGAAGTTGGGCTTTATCTCTGGTCTTTTGTTCCATTGAGGGGTTAGACAGATGATCGTTAATGCCATAATAAATGTTTGATGAAGATGAGGTTCTAAAGACAGATGCTTAGAGTCCTAATATGTTCAGCATTGAGAAGCTGGAAGCACTATTGTTCTCAATATGCTTGATGAGAATTCTCCGTTGCTACGGATGTGTCGAGAAGAAGAGTCTGGTTGAAACACAACGCGCATGCGCACCATTCCATCGCCCCTTTTGCCTTCAGGTGCTATTCTCGTTTTCAATAAACGTCAACTCAACACGTTTATTGACGCCATTATCCGGCGTGCCAATTCCAGCGCCTCCCCCCAAGGCGACTATGTGCCAATTACGCCGCGTGATGAGTCCATCAAATCCATCGCGTCTACCTCGAAGGCCCCAATTACGAGCTTTTACGGCCATAAACTGCGGAAATATTGGACTATGGGGTGTGCCTGGGTAATTGACGCATCGCGTCCGACCATTTGATGACCCGTAAAAAAACACATCTCGGCCGTTGTTAGCCTCGTCCTTGGAAAACAAACGTTCGGCTGAAAATTCCGAGAAAATTTTATAAATGCGCTATCATGTCGGATTATTTGACGCTGAAAATTTGAACATGTCTGCCCTAAACACACACACACACACAATGGTTTGGCTACGTCATTGTATCATTACATAAAATGTTTTATAGCCACGAATGGGTAACATTTGCGTGTCGGCTCGTCATTGGCATTGAAACGAGGATCGTTGGACGAATTTCATATTTTTCAATTAAAATTTTCAGCAATGCTCCAATATCCGGCGGGATCGATCCGCCATTTTTTTTTTATTCAAATCGGTTTTCTTTTCGTTGCAGACGGATGCGAGCACCGCTTTCTTGAGAGCGGCTCGGGCTGGCCAGTTGGACAAGATCTTAACCCTACTGGACCAGGACGTCGAGATCAATGTCAGCAATGCGGTAAGTGAGCCCAATCACACCGAGGTATTGAAAACCAATCTGAAACCGGAGATTGGACATTACGAACCCCATTCCTAACCGATCTGAACCTTTTGTAACTATATTTTTTCCCCCACTCATGTCTCTAGGAAATTAGTAACTATTCTTCAAATCTAAATGTCGACACAAAGCTCAAATGCTAATTTTATCATACTTTTTTTAAACTACACTTATGATTTATGAACACTTTTATTAATGATGGCTTATCAAGATGTAGATTAATGTAATTAATGTCAAAAATATAATTTTTCAATACCCATTAATCATTTCCGCTTCTTCGACGGTGAATACATAACTTCGTTTGATGTACACGGGATATGAACCATCCGTCTCCAGCATCAGACCTTATCCTGTCCGCATTATTAATGGTCACGGTCTCTACTGCGCATAAGGAGATGAAGAAGACTATAAACATGGCTTCTCTCTTTAAGCTATCATCTTTAAAATCTTCGATATTTTTTGTTATATTATTTATGAGACATAGTAAGTATCCATGCTAAGCACAACTCCTTAACCCTTTAATCGCCAAGCCAATTATATGGATGTTTTACCGTACGCCACATTTTCAATCATAAACTTCAAATAAAATGAAACGGTTAAACATATCGACATTCTAACAATAACATTGCCTTCTAAAGATGTCTCTGCATTAATTTTCATTTAAAAATATTATATTTATTCATAAATAAATTCGTAGTAGCTTTTGCCGTGGCGCTGGTGGTTAGACCGATTTCGCGTGCCTGCTCGCCGTGGCGTTTGAACGGTTAATGGTGCAGGTGACTGCTGTGACTGATTATACGCAGTCACAGAAGACCAGAGATAAAGCCCCTCTTCAAGCTGCATATATGTGCCACATAAATGAACTAGTCGACCTGAAGAATTTATACTCAGAACCACGTCTTGAAGACATTCAATCATCATTTGTCTGGCACCTTGATCATCATCTTCTTCGGTGCCTTGTCCGTTTACGGGAGTAGATGATCTACATGTTCTTGTTTCTTCTCTAAATAATTGTGTAAATTGGAACAATTCTGGAGCTCCTAATCTGGTACAGTTGCGAATATTGTGGAGCCACGACATCTTCTTTCATCCCATTCATTATTTACCTTCTGCTTTTCCCTATATGATGGTCTGCAGAAGGCGATACTTAGGTATACGAATGATATGTCCATAGTACGCATGTTTCGTGACCAGCTTTCTCAATGCTGGACATATTAAGACTATCTGTCTTAACACCTCATCTTCATTAAACCTTCGTCTATTCCTAACTCTAGAGATTATCCTCTCCTTATTCTACAAAGAATTCCAAAAAACTCTTGTAAAAAGTCTTATTTTAAGCATCAATGCTACTCGAAACCTTCATTTCTCTCGCCTTAATGATTCAAGACTCTTAGATCCTCAAGGATGAACACGTTGATTCTTTTAACCATCTACGGGACTCGAAGCATTCGTCTCCAGCACAATTCGAAGACATCTAACAGTTGTATGTCTATCGCCTTGATGTTGTAGGTCTTCATTGTCCATAATCATACTAAGAAAATTAATCCCCTTCTTCTTCTTAGCATTCACCTGCCGTTTTTAGACGTAGGCGATTTTCTTCTGTCTCCTTTTACTGAATATGTGTATCATTCGCGAGCTGCAACATTTCTGGAGCTCCCAACCCGGTTCAGTTGCTAGTTTTGCAGAAACACGACAGCTTCTTTATTCCCAACTACCACCAACCACTTTTCCCTCCATAATGTTCCGCAGAAGGCGAAACTTTAACCACGGCTTTACGTATGACCCTTCGAAACGTCTTTTTTCCACAAAAATGTGTTTTTTTTAGCGAGTTGGAACATTTCTAGAGCTCCCAATCCGGTTCAGTTCCTAGTTTTCCGAAGCCACGATAGCTTCTTTATTCTCTACTACCGTTTACCAATATTTTTCTCTCCATGATGATCTGTAGAAGGCGATACTTTGTTCCTCGAATGATGTATACGATTTTAGACGTTGTCCAGAATCTCCGGCGCCTTGAACTTGAAGGACTTCCACATATAATCAGACGGAGAATATCAGAAATAAGACTCTTTTTCAAGCTTCTTTATATTTTCCACATCGTGTTCCAGGCAGACTTGAACTAGACTAGTAGACTAGAAGCATTTATATTCAGAACCACGTCTTCACTTTACGAATCCTATTCTATATCTCAAGTCAGTCTAGTAAAGGGGGCCTTCATTAGCATCCTTCGTCTCGTCTCTATCATATCGAGCACTTTCATTTTGATAGATCTGCTTTTTTAATTTTAGATCAACCATTTCTTCATCATCGACGTAACAAAGGTTGCTAATCTTCTACCATGCCTCAAATACATCACCGTGATACCCTTTAAATGCTTTTTTCTTTTTCTACTCTTCATATATTATCGTATAGCTCAGATTTTTGGTTGAATTTTGAAAAATTATCACAGAAACTAACATCTTACTACACAGAACTTACTACATGTAGTGCGGATTGAAAAATTGAATAAAATTGGCTTTGAACGCTGTTTAAACTATCAAAGATGAGCCGATAAACGTGTCCACTGCTCTGTTATTAACACGTTGCGATCCGGAGGACTCGAATACGCGTCCTCGCGGGCCAACGTAGAAGTACGGGGGACGCTTTTCGAGTCCTCGTTGGCGCTGATGTTAAACCAAATTCATTTATATTTCATTGATACGCAGACCACACTTTGAGAAGTTTTAAACTTCTATTTTTTTTACATAGAGATAATCTTTCTGAACACAACAAAAAAAAAATATTGACGTAACTTAAATGGTATCAGAGTTACATCGATTTAACTGAAGTACTTAACTTTTACTATTTTTTTCGCGAAATCGCCCGGCCCAACGCAAAACTCGGCGCGGAACCCAGCGGACCGGAATGTGTTAAGATAAAGAATTTAGAAGTTGAACTGAGTGGTTCTACTAAATTTTTCATCTTCAATATTAACCTCTTGTGTGATTTGCCCGAATACAATTCGGGTAGGTATTTTGCTGATACAGTGATTTGCCCGAACTGGATTCGGACACATCGTACACGAAACTTTTTGTAGTGATTTGTCCGAATCCAGCTCGGGTCATTCCCCCACCAGTCTAGAGAACGCATCGCACGCGTTCAGTGACACGTGTCTTAATTTGATCTTTTCGAGAACAATTACCCACTTTTTTCCAAGAGGTTGACCACAGAAGTGGTTAATTCAATTTTCTTACAATTAGTCCCTATTGAATACATTCATACATTTTTCAAGCACTTCTAAAATGTAATTTACAGTATGGCGTTTAGCTCTTTGGTCGATTCTGTCTTTATCATCTCAATGTTGGCAAAACGTCGTCGTTTATTGTGTTTGTTCATTTAACAGCCAAATTATAAAGTAAGCATTCCATATTATTAGCATATTGCCGTTCATTAATTATTATTTGAGTTAAATTAAACACTTTCGAATGACGTCAAAGCCAATTCCTCTGGTACGCAATAACAATTTCGTTGTTATTCAATTTCCTCTTAAATTGGATAAGTTAATTAGTTTTATTTATACCGTGTTATTCTGTTGGGCTTTCCAATTAGCTGGAAAAACACGTTTTTTTCCAAATAATTAAATGGATTGGATAGAAAAATTATATATTAAATCGTATAAAACGAGCTCTAATTTTCTATTAATGTGTGTTTTAAGAACATATGCTAAATTTCTCATTTGCAAAAGGCAATTAATCAAACGAGCAATCACCGCGTTTCGCCGACGATAAACACACAAATTTCCGCGAATGTCGGCCAAGGCTGTGCCAATATCGACATGTCCCCGGATCTGTGTACGCTTAGCTTCCGGTCGTGCCCGGATATTTAGCAAAACAACGTTTATAACCCTTTCACCTTTCGAATTTAAACCGCATACCTTTTTTTGTTATTCAAGTTTTGCGGAAAGCTTTTTCGAGTTTCCACGAAACACTTAAAGTTTTATGGGACGTCCCCGTTTCGCGGAGCGTGAGACTCGGAAACACCCGGTGGCCGTTTGCCAGGTCCCCGAATTCTGCAACACAGCGAATACAATATTTTTATTGTTATTTTTGACCCGAAAAGGGGACCGGACACAATGTGTTCATGGCCAAATTACATAGGTACATGCATTCATTAAAGGTTAAACTATTCGGATAACATAACCTTTGCTATTTAGCTCAGATGCGATATGCGCATGCGTACTGTCCAAAACGTATCCAGAGCAAATCGAGTCCTAATTATTAAATTTAATTATCATGCAAAGTTCGTCTCTATAGTACGACACTTCTCGAATAACACTTCGAACTTCCTCAATTTAACTTTGTTCAAACGTATTTTCTAGCACTATGCAAAATGGAGAATTGAAATTCTTTTGTTTTAAATAATCCGATCCGTTGGATGGCCGACGACGCCATCTTGAAAAATAACATTCATTTGTTTTTTTCGGCCATTTTGAATTCTAATGACGTTTGATCGCGGCGATAATTCAAATCGTTTATCGCCACTTTCGCAATTCCAATTTGGAAAAAGAACAGTTTTTAATACTAAACAGCCGACCCTGTAATTTCGTATTAATTTTACGGTCCTGATATACGAATTTTTTTTCGGTCGACATGTTATCCGCTTATTTGAAATGCAAATATGTGGAACCAATCTGATATCTGACATTGTGTCGTGCCGTAGTGTTTCTCGTGGTTTTCCCCCTTTGCCAACAATAAAGTTTTATTGTACGGTTTTATGTTGGAGGTCAACACGGTGCCGCAGAAGAATCGCTAAGTTTTATCGGCCGCACTATTTATATTTTATATAATTCGGAATAAAAAGAAAGCGTTTGATTGACGTCAGACTATGAAAATTGAAGGGGGGGGGGGATATATAAAATATATTTTCTGATTGTATAATTATTTTCAGAACGGTCTCAATGCTATGCACTTGGCTAGCAAAGATGGACATTCGGATGTGGTCAACATATTGCTGCAGCGTGGAGCTAACATCGATGCTGCCACGAAGAAAGGCAATACAGCGCTTCATATCGCTGCTCTTGCCGGTCAAGAAGCCGTTGTCAAACTCCTCGTGCAGAGTGGAGCCATGGTAATCATCATTTTATACAATCCGATACAAATATTTAATAAAAATCATCTTTCCGAGATCAATTTTCATCAATACGGCATTTAATTTCTTATTTATTACGATTCACAGGTCAACATTCAATCCCAAAACGGTTTTACACCGTTATACATGGCCGCGCAGGAGAATCATGACGGAGTAGTACGGTTTCTTCTGGCTAACGGTGCCAATCAGAGCTTAGCCACCGAAGTAATATATAACGTTATCATATTTCGATACGTATTATAATATATTAAATGACATTTTATGATTAATTTCAGGATGGATTCACCCCGTTGGCAGTGGCGATGCAACAGGGTCACGAAAAAGTCGTTGCCGTCCTCTTGGAAGCCGATACGGGACGTGTGCGACTTCCAGCTTTGCATATAGCGGCCAAGAAAGACGACTGCAAAGCCGCTACTCTATTATTAGAGGTCGAATCAAATAATTAATTAAATTCTAATTGTGTGAAATGAAAATACGATTATATCCATTAACGGGATCGGAAAAAAAACCATTATTTGTCTTAACGAAGAGCGTTATTATTTCATATTAAAATTTTAATATCGATCCAAACTAATATCTACTTTTTAAAACGACTCCTGAAGAAAATTTCAGGTTTTTAATTAAAAATTAATAGCAATTCTGTTAAATTTTGTTTCGATTGTGATGTTCCGTCGATTTAAAGTGGTGTAAGTTAACGCAGTTAACTGCAGATGAGTCGTAAAGACAATTCCCGATCGAAAAGAACCAACGTTTAATCACAATCATATATTTTTCAATTTAATATTAATATAATATATAAATAAAAAATGTTTATCATATCTTTATATGGATGAATGGCGCTTAGGAATCTTTCTGTCATGCTATTCATTCATCGTAGTCAAAATAAATAAATAAATTATATGTATATAATACAGAACGACCACAATCCTGATGTAACATCGAAATCTGGATTTACTCCGCTGCATATAGCTGCTCATTACGGCAACGAAGCAGTAGCTAGATTATTGTTAACGAAAGGAGCCGACGTCAACTGCGCTGCCAAGCATAACATCTGTCCGTTACACGTTGCCGCAAAGTGGGGTACGTAACGCAATCAAAATAAATATTATATAGCACAATCTGTAAACTATTACATTTAGTTGCTTTTATCTGAACTAATCACTTGAAAAGAAAGAATCCAGCTATCTTATCTCCAAGACAAGAGCCTTATTCGGACATTTAAAAAAAAATCAAACGTTCTTCTCCTTATTAGACACCTCTTTGTATCTGAAATTTCTTTCTTGTAGACTTCTTAATATTATCCCTAATTGCTTTCTCTTATTCATTATATGTTTTTTAAAGTTTATACGGCGATCTAAGCATATTCCCAGGTATTTACTGAGTGTTTGAGTCAGTAGCTCACCGTCAATGCCAACTCAATGCGAAGGTCCTTCATGCCAGACTTTGTCGAAGGCCTGGGTTATATCAAGGAATTCCGCAGAACAATACCTTTTTTCTTCCAGGTCATCTTCTATTTACAATTGTATGTGTATCAACAATTCTGTGATTTTGTTCAGCAGTGGAGTGACTCTCTCGGAAACCGAATTAATGCTCTGGAATGATTTTAGTTTTTATTAAAAATAGTCTTATTTTAATTAGAAACAGTTTTTCATAAATTCCAGACATGATTGGGATCCATCTTATTGATCTGTAGGACTCTGCCTTTTCGGGATCTTTGCCAATTTCGGTAATCATAATTATCTCGGCTACTTTCCATATCATCATCATCATTTGCCAGCGACAAGGTTCTCATTTGCTGAGAACATGGGCCTTACCAAACTCTCGAATGGCAGTCGAGGCCAAAGGAACCCGAGTCCCAGTCAAGCCGTCTTGGTATGCGGTTTTTTGTTAAGAATTTCCCTCTCTTGGCCATTGCTGGCATTGGACGTACATCTTATACCTTGTTGATATCGGATTTTACCCTCTCGACTGTGTCTAGGCAAGTAGGAGGGAGTTTGTCTCGGTATTTGTTTTCTTCTTCTCTAAGGCGTTATCTGGTTATAACGAGTCACAAGTGACAAGTAGCGAGCGACCACACACATACACATATATAAATATATATACACATATGCCCGAAACAAGTCTCAAGTAGCCGGTCGCAAGTGGTTATTAGCCCTGTCGCGCAATAGCAATCCTTTCATCATGGAAAAGACCTTCTCAGAGAGAAGTCCCCTAGAAAGAAGGAAGAGGAGCGAAAGTATCGAAATTAGACCAATTATTGGTCAACAGATTAGGGTTTTCCTTCCCGATCCTAGTCTAAGTACAACATTAAATATGTGTTAGTTGTTAGCTGTATGTACTTTAATGGAGCTTCCTTTAACAGTTGTTCAGTAATTCACCTTCACTCTGTTGGTGTGGGTGTTTCAAGAAACTAATAATAAAATTATTATTTTAGGTAAAGCAAATATGGTCGCACTTCTGGCAGAGAATGGCGCTCAAGTAGAAGCTCGTACTAGAGACGGGCTTACACCTTTACATTGTGCTGCCAGATCGGGACACGAACACGTCGTAGATATGTTATTAGAGAGAGGTGCTCCAATTAGCGGAAAGAGCAAAGTAAGCAACATGGTACATATGCAAACTAATTATGTTCAACCCTATAATTTTAATAATTTTATTTTAGAACGGATTAGCTCCGTTGCATATGGCAGCGCAGGGCGATCATTCGGATGCAGCGAGGATACTTTTATATCACCGAGCGCCAGTCGACGATCTCACCGTCGATTATTTGACAGCGTTACACGTGGCAGCCCACTGCGGCCACGTCAAAGTCGCCAAACTGCTATTGGATAGGTACGATCGATATAAATTAAACATCGTTACATACGTACAATGTTAACATATGATTGCAGGAATGCCGATGCGAATGCGAGAGCACTGAACGGTTTCACTCCGCTCCATATAGCATGTAAAAAGAATAGGATTAAAGTAGTAGAGCTTCTATTGAAATACGGTGCAAGTAAGTCATATTTTATTTCAATCGAGTGTTTTATCATCGTCGATAATTCCATACGTTAATTTTATGAATTCGTCAGGCATATCAGCAACAACGGAATCGGGCCTAACGCCATTGCACGTCGCCGCCTTCATGGGATGTATGAATATTGTAATATATCTCTTGCAACACGAAGCGAGCCCCGACGTTCCGACAGTCCGCGGAGAAACACCTTTACATTTAGCCGCTAGAGCCAATCAGACTGATATTATACGTATATTACTCCGAAATGGTGCTGCCGTAGACGCGCGAGCACGCGAAATGCAAACCGCTTTGCATATTGCATCTCGCTTGGGCAACGTAGACATTGTGCTGCTGCTGGTGCAGCACGGAGCACAATTGGACGCCTTAACCGCCGATAACTATAACGCATTACACATAGCCGCTAAACAGCATAATCACGAGGTATGTCTACGATGTTATTATCGACATTTTATTAAAAGTTCGTTTGATTCAAATGATTTTTTGCAGGTGGCTGCCGTACTTCTTGAACACGGAGCGCCGCCGAACGCCGTCACCAAAAAAGGATTCACACCGTTACATTTGGCCTTTCATCGTATTGTTTAGAGGAGAGTCATGATTTATTAATGTCGCAGAAGGGCGCCGAATTAGATCCGAGAGGAAAGAACGGAGTAACGCCATTGCATGTCGCAGCTCAATACAAACATCATGCGGTGGCAACGGCTCTGTTAGAAAAAGGCGCCGATCCAAAGGTGCGTAAATATATATATTATTAATATTAGTTAGGCCCTTTTATCGTATATTTTATTAAAGATTTAAAATATAATTCCCTTTGTTTTGTATGACTTTCCGTTTTTGTATAAGGTCGTTTCATAAGTCTTTGTGTTTTTTTGTAAACTAAATATTTATAGTATTCCTTTGGTGTTCGTCAATGACAGTGGTGTCAGTGGTTCTCATTAGTAACGGAATATTTTTGACCAAAAAACACCAATGACATTGAAGATGAAAGAAATCTTGTTGTCATTGGAGATGCGAGGTGGATTTTTTACAAAAAAACGCAAGAAGGCAGTGTTCGAGCGTCAATCATCCCCTAACTCCTACCCCAAGAACAGGATTACACCCTAAGGTGATAATGATATGCATTTGGTGAGATATAAAGGGCGTGATTCATTATGAACTGTTGGATTATAGGCAGACAATTAGAAGCTCGGCCAGATTGTTTTAAAGAAGCTCTGATTTTAAAAAACCCGGCCCTTGTGACCAAGGAAAGGTAATTTTACAACAGGACAATGCTCGTCCAAACATTTTGAAAACGACGATAGAATAGAAATAGATAAAAATCAATGGATTTTTTTGGGAACTTCTTCCTTGCCCACCATATTCTCTTGACAATGCCCCAAGCAATTATCATCTTTTTAGATCCTTAAAAGATTTTTTATAACATTTATTTGTTCCTTTTTTTATTGTTAAGACTTTAGCTTTAAGTTTAGCAATTGTGAGAGAGAATTTCCCACAGGATCCACCCAATCCTTTGTTGCTTCAAATTAGTATAAAGCATCCATTTTTCATCTCCAGTTATCAAATTGTCCAAAAAAACGGTTTTTGTAGTTTAGCAAGCCTTCAAAAGAACGCAGTCAGATATCCATCTTTCGTGCTGTTCGGGAGTTAGCCAAGTGCGGGACCGACATGTTGAAGTTATTTACTTTCTCAATGCGATGAAGAGCTCTTGTCACTAAAGTTTTGGCGAAATCATCATCAGTGGTTTTCTCGGGGGTTGCTAGATAATTTTAAATCCCTTTTATTCTGTAGTAATAAGGGATGATGAAAATATCTGTTTCTTGAAAAAAAAACTGACATAATATCGGGGCCAACCTATTAATTAATAATTTATGATGTCCAGGCTGCCGCTAAGAATGGACATACTGCTCTCCATATTGCCGCACGTAAAAATCAAATGGAAACTGCTGCTGCTTTGATGGAGCGAGGCGCTGTAGTCGACGCCGAATCACGAGCCGGATGTACGCCTCTTCATCTCGCGGCTCATCAGGTAATAACGATAAATCATTATTATTAATAACGATTACAGTATTAACAATCGATTAATGTTTTATCAGGGTCACGCTGAAATGTGTTCACTGATGATCGAACAAGGAGCGGAGACCGGCAGACGAGCCCGCAGCGGACTGGCTGCGCTCCATCTCGCCGCACAAGAAGACCACGTACCCGTCGCCAAAATCCTCGTCAACAACGGAGCCAAAGTCGACGTATGCACAAAAGGCGGTTACACTCCTCTACACGTCGCTAGTCATTTCGGACAAACAAACATGGTCAAATATCTATTGGAATCGGGAGCGGATGTACAAGCAACCACATGTCATGGGTATATATATACATATAAATTATATTTTACGATACATTATACATTATGATACTCATCTGTTTTGATGTATAGGTACACTGCTTTACATCACGCTGCACAACAGGGTCACATCAATATCGTTCATTTATTATTAGAACACAAAGCCGATGCAAATTCAACCACGAACGTACGTATACGCATATATCACATCCATATAAAATCAAGATGTATTAAATTGTTTATTATTTATAGAATGGACAAACTCCGCTTGATATTGCTCAACGTCTCGGATATGTAACCGTGATGGATACCCTGAAAAATGTATCGGAACCGTCGTCAGCTAATCAACCGAAAGACGATAAGTATCGACCGGTAGCGCCTGAAACCATGTACGAAACATTTATGTCTGATTCCGAAGAAGAAGGCGGCGAAGACACTATGCTGACGGATCAACCGTACAGATATTTGACCGTCGACGATATGAAATCGTTAGGCGACGACTCTCTACCGATTGACGTGACGCGAGATGAACGAGGCGATTCAATGATCAGCTCCAAACATGTCATGGAAGCGTCTCAAGGTACTTTAAATACAATCTATCGCAGAAAAGCATCACATTTAAATTGATCGTGTTTTAGAATCAACAACGAGTGGACCGCCATTCGTCATCGAAGAAATAATGGCGGTGAAAACGGCGAATAACATTTACAACGCAGAACGCGTCAAAGAAGGATATTGCTACAACGTCGACACAACTCAACCAAAGTATTTTTCATTTCACTACTCATATATTTATTATAATTTAATTTCCGAACGATTCGATATTTAACATAATTAATATTTTCATAGCGTTCATTTTCAGATTTATTAATATAATGGTGTATTTTATTCTCCTATGCTTTTCACTCGGATTAAATTTAATAGAAGGAAATTACAATGGAAAAAGTATGTATTTACCGATTTAATTTGTATCCGAATCTCGAACGATTGAATAATATTCAAACTTACGTTACAGTTTCTTGGTGTCGTTCTTGGTTGATGCACGTGGAGGCGCATTGAGAGGAATACGCGGCGGTGGCGTACGCGTTATCGTACCGCCGCTCTCGGCACAGCAACCGACGAGAATCACGTGCAGGTAATTAGCATATTTATCTAAAAAATATCGTTTAATATTTGTATTATATTTAAAAAAATTATTATAAGGTATGTGCGAACGCAACGCATCACTCACATGCCGCCGTTGATGGAGGGCGAGGCTCTCGCCAGCCGAATCTTGGAACTCGGACCAGTCTCAGCTAAATTTATCGGGTAAACCAATACATTAATCAATCGATATATTATTATTTACATTGTTCTAAATAATTAATACAATTTTTAGACCGATAATATTGGAAGTACCGCATTTCGCGTCTTTACGCGGAAAAGAGCGAGAGATAGTTATTCTACGATCTGATAATGGAACGACATGGAGGGAGCATGCCGTAGAAGCTGCCGATTGCACTATACAAGACATATTGAACGACACATTGGATATAGACGGTAATTATTATTTAATTCTAACGTAATTATATATTTAATATGATATTAATGTTTGTTATGCTTTCGTTAGAACCGCCGGAAGAGCCTGGAGCGGCTCCGGCTAGACTCACCAGAATATTGACGCACGATTTTCCGCAATACTTTGCTATAATATCGCGAATCAGACAAGAGGCTCACGTAATCGGACCAGAAGGTTATTTTAATTTTTTTTATTTGAATCGAATAATTATTGATTTGTATTTAACGTAAATTTTTGTTAGGCGGAATGGTGTCCAGTTCGGTGGTGCCGCAAGTGCAAGCGGTGTTCCCGCAAGGCGCTCTCACGAAGAAGATTAAAGTCGGGTTACAGGTAAACCTGTTCAGACCGAGGAGCTGCGCTAAACAGGCTCAGGCTCAACTCAAAAAAATCACTGTTAACAATGTCGCTAAGAAAAAACGCTTTTCACTAGTATGGTAGATGATCCACTCTCATATTGTCCGACGTGTTATATGGAGGTTTAAAAATGGATATTGCTTAGAATTAATATTGAGTTAATAATTATCAATCGTAATGCGTAATGTTCTGAATATGTATATTAATCATTTTGGCGCTAACTATAGCGTCATCGATAATAGCATGCAATTTTTTAATCCATTATTCGATCGTGTTTACCAGTTTATATCCGATTATTCTAAATTATTCGAAAATATCTTAGATATCGCCTTTCTTATATGTAATTATTGCCTTATAAAGGAGTTCGAACAAAGGCTTTAATTTTATGAACGCTTAGGATCCATTTTTAAAAAAATAACCTCGACTCATAAATACGAGGGAATTATTGTGCAAAATTTAAAAATATATTCAACTAAATACGAATTATTTATCGATATGAAATTAAGCTTTGATCATTATAAAATTATTTATATTTATACATAATATATTTTATAAATCTAAATTATTATTAACGTTAGATGGAAAATGTATATTTTTCATAGAATAATTAGCGATGAGATTAATCCGCTAGGGATAGATTTGAATAACGTTATTTTTTCCGTGTTGATCGAATAGTTTTGACGTTGATCTTTAATATTAATATTCTCTCTCGTCATCATCATCATCATCATTTGCCAGCCACAAGG
>JAGXCT010032707.1:0-17962 GCA_022495035.1 Philopotamus ludificatus
ACAGTTTGCAGTATATTTAGGGGTCTTTCATTTTTTCTATTATTGCTTTTTAATCAGTCTAATATTTTTGTTCGGTGGAAGTTTACTAAGTTTAATTTGAAATGACTAAGGATGGTTTTTGGAATTTAGCATATGTGAAATCTTCGGGAGTAATCAGTGTTATACTGTGAGCGGTTTAATATTGAGGGTGCTGCGGAAGATTAAATATAGTCACAACGCAACACAGCGCTTAGCGACGAGACTCCCTCCCCCCGTTGCCGCCCCGCATCCATCCGATACACAACGCTGCTAGCGCCAACGAGCAGAGAGCGCTCTTGCTCTACACGGCGTAGCGTAACACTAAATATAAATTAAATTTATATTTATGTTTATGCAAATATATGCATATATATTATTCCTCAATTGGCTTGGGGGTGCTGCAGCTCCGCAGTGTATATGGATAATCCTACTTCATCAGTATTAGAGAATTTAGAGAGAGATTTGAAGTATGACGCATTATTTCTCTAATTCAGATTTAATCAGAGATTATTGTTATTTTATTTTTAAAGGAAAAATATAACGGTTTCTTCAGAATAACATGCCTAAAATAGTTGTTTATTTTTACATCCCAATAAATTTTTCATTTAAGATGTATGTCGGATAAGACCCCGAGGTATTTCGCCTCGTTGGTCCATTGAATGGATGCTTTATCGATTTTCATTTGTAATATATGAAGAAATATTTATTTATGATTGGATTTGTTACAAATATTGCCATTGTTTTAATAGATTCAGATATTACTGAAGTTTTTGGCTGTTGGAAAAGTGCTATATATTTTTTGAGATAAGCTTTAATTAAAAAAAAAAAAAAATAATGGTTAATTTATGTGATTTATTTTTATATACTGTTTGGCCATAACAAATTGTTCAGCCTCGTTTGCAAAATGTTAAGATCGCGTGCCCCCCATCAGGGCAATAACCCCCGCAGACCCGGTAGCCAGCTTTAATAACAATGATTGCGATGATTCTTAAAGTTTTAGAAAAATGCCAAAGGAATTGTTCTGCGCTGTGACCTCAATCGACAGATAAGTGTATATGATTACAACAAAGAGGACCGTCCAAGTTACGCACATCATAATCGTCGTAACGTGCAGCATCCAAAGTTATATAAGCGTGCGTGCCAACCTTGATGATGAGCCCGCGATGCATTCAGAAACGTCAGCCTATTACCATGATGTTGATGATGATGATGATGGTAGTCGGCGAGCGCCAGTACAACTTGGTCACAGGCGACAGCAATGACATCGCTTTGTTATTAGAAACGCGTCGATAGATGCTGAGGTCGATTTTTAATTGTTTTCTATACATTTTCATTTTGTTTTATATGAAGACCTCAAGGTATACCTTGGACGTGAGTCGTATAAATATTTATGAAGCCTTAGATCGGCTCGAATATAGCGGTGCCATCTGTTGGCGGATAATAAATTCTGGTGAGAAACTTATGGAAAATTATTATCTTGAACGTAAATAAATAAGAACGTACTGGAGTCGGTTTAAAAATGTTTATTTCCCATAAACACCATATGGTGAGAAATAATTTATGTTTGTAAAATAAATACATATTTTAAAAATATTATATTACATGTATTGAGAAATTATTTATTCAAAATCAACTAAATGCCATAATATAAACTCTAATTTTGAAATATTTATGAATGTGTATATACATGAAATGACATCCGACCAAAAACATCCTAAAGCAGGGGTGAGCAACCTTTTTTGACATCATGCCATTTACAAATTTAAAAATGTTGTGCGAGCGAAATATATATGAAAAAAAAATGAATGAGAAATTTGGTATTTCTTCTTTGCCATCAATTGGTCTATATTTGCAGATATAGACGACACAGCAACTCGTACGAAGCCTTCTAAACGTACGTCATTTATTTTGATCGGTGATCGCTTTTAATTATTTTCATTGCGGAAAATAATTGTTCGAAAACATAAGTACTTCCAAAAAGCGTCATTATTTGCTTTGCATGAGCGCGAATTGTGGGAATTTTTCTAATTCAAATCAGTGTCGTTTTCTAAATCTATTAATTCCGTTTGTAACTCATCTGGAACTGTTATCACTTCTATATTAAATGATGAACAAAAAATGTTAAAACAAAGAGCGGTTTTTTCTGATCTAAATATGTTAAATCGCGACTCAATTTCCGTTATTATTTTTTGTAAATGGTGGGCATATTTTTGGGTTTCTGAAGGAGTGTCTCGTCTTAAGTGTGAAAAATGTGACGTGTTGTTTAACGACAGATTGTTTTTCCAAATTTTAGTTTTCTTTCAAAAGCATTAATTTTATTAAACATATTATGAGTAAACTAGCCTTTTCTCTGAAGTTCTACGTTTAAGTCATTCGAATGCTGAGTTATATCGACGAGAAAGGCAAAGTCACAAATCTATTCTTTATCTTCGAAAATCTATTTCTGCAACAGCAGTTAAATATTCCTTAATCATCTCACCATCAGCAGATGGTGTCATCCTTTTAGCTAAAATTTTACTAGCAGAATGACTATCTTTTACTGCTAAATCTGAAGAAAAACTTTGAACTTTGAATATGTTGTGTAAACTTTTCTCGAATTAATTCATTTGATCCTCCCGCATTTGGCCTTGGATACTGAATCTGAGCATAAAAGGCATACAGTTTTATCTTTAACCAAAGTGAAACAATATTCCAATTTCCATTTTTCATTAAAACTATGATTTTAATCCCCAACTTTTATTTTTTTTTGTTCGTTAGTAGGACATATTTGCAACTATAACAATGGGGCAAAATAATACAAAAAAACATTTTTGGTCGAAGCCTAATGTACAATTAGGTTGCAGGACTCTAGGAATTTTTAAAAGTCAAAAAAAAGTAAAATCGTTGGCGGGCCGCACGAGAGGGCGTGGCGGGCCGCATGCGGCCTGCGGGCCGCGGGTTGCTCACCCCTGTCCTAAAGTATATTAATATTTATTATATAATATTATTTTTCGTGAAACTTTATGTTTCAATCTTTCTAAGTGATTATTAGTAAAATTATAAATTAAATTAAAAAATAAAAAAAATCTTTCATACCGCTCCCCGCTATAGTGCGGTTTTCTATAACGAATGTAACGGTCTCTTCTATAGTGCTCTAATTATAGAACAAATTTTAGCCAAGTAAGTCGACCTACATATTTTAAATGATAAAATTTCCAGGATTTAAAACATTATAATAATAGAACAAGGTCACTAAAAATATACGAATATATTTTTTTATGTTCACATAAGGTTTAAAGAATAAAATAAATTAATAAGCCCTGATCCTAAACTTTGTATATGTTGCTTGTCTTCTATAGCACGGATTTTAACGGCGCGGGGCCCAACTCTGCGCTATAGGAGAGTTGACTGTACATATACATTTATTTTTACACTATTTTGAAATAATACTAATTTTCAATAATATGTAAAATATTTTTAGACCGCTTAACCCTTTGGTTGTCGGGCCTTCTGGGATTACTATTCTAGAAATGCCACGATTTTTAAATTAATAATTAAAAGGTAAAAATGTGTTGTTTAATTTATAAATATATTGTAACGGCTGCGTTGTATGCGTTGTACGTGTTGTTTAAAAATGTTATATACCCCTGAAGCAATTACCCTACACATGGTTTAAAATGTATTGGATACTACGATTTCAGATCCGTCGGATTCAGCAATTCTTGCTAATGTAGAAATATCCGATATATCGGATTTCGGCAACCAAAGGGTTAAACAACGATATTTCGTTGGTTTGTATAATATCGAAATACATCTTAGCTATAAAATGGTTAAGAAATATATATTAGCTCTGATTCTTATGTCTACAATAATAATATTGATAATAGAAAACGAGTAATTTAAATAAAATTGATTTTAATACTTTGACTGCTTAACCTAGCCGTGACGATGGGGTCTATTTGGGACACCATGATTTTGATTTTTCTCTGATAACTTTTTAATATAGATGGCTCAAATTTTTTTAATTGTCTAAAAATGTCTTGAAGAATAAATAAAAAAAATAATCATTGTCCTTTATTGTCTGCAATATTCGCTGCCTTTATTATGTGTGCGATGATTTTTCTAGCTCACATCCGGTACGATGTGCCGAGTGCCAGTGAAACGTGTGCGTGACACAGCACATAAAAAAATATATAAAAAATAGTCGAGTTCTTAACGAATTGAAAATTAATAGAATTATAAAAATCTGAGGTATATAATTAATTATTTTTAAAAAAACGTATTGGGTATAAAACATATTATTTTTTGGCTATATAAATACAATAATAAATATGGTATATTCATTATTAAAAACACTCTATTAACCCATACCGTGCTGCGAAATCAACCACGTAGTCCGATGGGGGTCGCTCAGGGATCCCCAGTTTTTCAAGCTATCTTGACATTTAAAAAAAAAGTATTATTCTAAGAATAAAAATATTTATTCATGATAAGCTTCTTCATTCGTCTATAATATGAATTTTTAACAAATCAATATGACGCGTAAATAGCAACGCTCTCGGCAAGATTTCGATGCAGACTGAGCTCTCTGGCACGTGTTACTGCCGCACGCTCACCACACGAACTACAGTGTGACTCGAAAATATAATCATTTTATAAACACAAAAAATATTATTAGATTAAATCTGAAAAACTGAATTATTTATTATTCTATAAGCTATTCAGTACCAATTCAAGAGCCAGCTCTTGGATAAAATTATAGTGACGGACTCGCTCCGACTTTTTCCAATCGGGAAACGTTTTTTGCCAGATTATATTAATATAAGCATTTAAGGCCCCATAACTCCATAAATAGACATGGATATCTTCTGTCTGTTGTGTCAATGGTTCCGTTTGTATTATTCTTTTTTTTATTTTTAGGCTTTCTGACTTAAGGTACATTGTAAATTAATGTCAAATCTTCGGCGAAACGAAAGAGACAAGAAAATTCTTCCCTATCTTTGGAAATAAATTGGCCTTATTTGCTCTAAATTTATTTATTTGCTTTATACTTTTCTTCTTGTAAAATCTCATGACCGTAGTTTTTTTTATTATTTTTTTAGTTATTTAATTTTATTGTTATAAAATAATAACTAGGGTCGAAATTCGCACGTCAAGTTTGACGATTCAATTTGCAGTGTATGCATTTTCGGATTAGGGTGTTGTCTGAGATATATTGTTGCAGTAACATTGAGGAGGGGATGACGCATGTACCGGATGCGAGCCAAAAAAAACAGCAGAAAATTTTGTTGTTTTTTTTTTGCAATTACAGACAATAAAGATCAATGATTATTTATAGTATTTATTAAAAAAATAAAATAGTGCGGATAGTGAGAGTGGAAAGCGTTAAGTCTTGGTATAACTGTATTTAAAATTGGTATCTATAATACTTATCAGACATTCCTCAATGAGAGTTTGTCTGACATAGCAGACGTCGACAACGGTGGTCTACCTGGCGAACAAGTCTTTAGCGATTTTTTCCTGTTTCGCCATATAGAGTTGACATCATCGGCGTCTGATGAAAATCATGTTCTATTCATGCGCGGTCCCATCCTTTCTCGGCCATCATGGAGACGATCAACTCTTTGGCCAACAGTTGGCGCAACCGAACCTTGCCTAACCCGGCCGCAAATGGCCAAAGCCAATTCTGACCATTGTTTCCTTGCAAAACCGTGCAAAACCGGGCAAAACAAGAAACCCAACATTCTGTCCCATTCGCCGTGTTCCATAATCCGAATTACGTTAGAATGATTAATGTCGACCTTCACAATGATACATATTGATTGCGTTACAATGATCGATAGCGATACTTTCTTCCTCGCGTGTTACCATAGAATAATGATATGAGGAGAGGCAGACAAAAAAACACTACAACATAATAATCGCAAACAACAATTTAGCTAACCAATAATTAAACTGGAATATAATAACCCAGATGTCGGTGGCCTAGTTTTAATTGTGGGCCTTAGGCCGTGGATTTAAAATGTCTGAATTTTTTTTTCGCCGTCCAGTATTAACATGTTCAAAAAATGATCGTTTCCAAGTATCGTTGTGGAGATAAGAACGTATCGCTTACAATCAGATTTCACATATCCATGACCGCGGGCCATATGTATAAAGTATTTTGTTAATTATTTTTGATATCAAATTGTTTCAGCGAATGTATTGTGAATGCAATCGGTTACGGAGAAATTTAGGAAATAAATAATAAAAAATACAAACCAATAAGATAAAAAAAAAATATACACACGATTTTTTGCACGGTTTCGAAATAACACGGTTCAATAAAATAACATGATTTTTTGTTCTATTATTAAAAAAAAGCAAATAAAAACACTATATTGTTACATTTTCTGTGTGTTAGA
The DNA here is from genome assembly GCA_022495035.1 of Philopotamus ludificatus. Classification (NCBI taxonomy): domain Eukaryota; kingdom Metazoa; phylum Arthropoda; class Insecta; order Trichoptera; family Philopotamidae; genus Philopotamus; species Philopotamus ludificatus. The sequence goes on from JAGXCT010032707.1 coordinate 6,402, forward strand.
TACATGAATTATTAAAATAATATTCCTTTAGGGTCTTTAACCCTTTCAGTGCGGGGCGCATGACGTACATGCGCATACAAATCGTGTCCAGGGTGCGGCCGCATGATAAATGCATGAGTGCTTTAAAACTTTAACTTGTCGTTACATATGGAAATAGACCGAGTTATAGGGATGAAAAGTGTTGTTTTAAAATCAAACTAAATAAAGCGCAGCTATAATCAAATATACAACATATCACAAAGGAAATTTATAGGAACCATGTAATATGTAAATATGAATAGTAACGAGATTCAAAATCGCCGCAAGTATGGTATATCTCGGCTCAGGGGTTGTTTAGGGTGTTCCACGTACATTATGTTCCACATACACGTGTACGGATGTAATGGTATAAGAAAATTGCATTTCGCATTTCTGATTTTGATTCGCATTCACATTTTTTTCTCACTTAATCTCTGTTTGAGCAATTGATATTTTGTTCGATTTATTATTACGAAAATAAAGCTAATCGAGTTTATTTTTTAAGTTAAAATGGAAGAACATATCCTTATCAACATGTATGCATAAATCTGTTATAGGAGAATGGTCTAATATAGCGGTAAACGGTGAATACAAATTTACCTTGCCAAAAAAATAATTTGGTCCAAAACGGTGCCGCAATCAGATGCAGAATCGTGTTTAGACCCGCCGCATTGAAAGGGTTAAGACATATTATTTCTGCAAACCGCTTAAAATGAATCAAACATTTTAACAGATCCGTCACGACGGTTCGAAATCAACGCCGCTGACCTATTTTGTATGAAAATAGACCCCAAAAAAATTGGGATTATTCTATGAATAAAAATACAAATGACACGTGTGCAGGCTGCTATTGTGCCTTGATCCATATGTTGTAAGATGGAAGTGGTATTTGGAGGTAAAAATACCATTTTAACGGGAAAATCAGTGCACAGTGTCTCTGGTTCCAGAGGATGTCAACTTCAATACCCTCGTAATATTTTTTTTATATGTAAAGAAAATGATGAAGAATTCGAAAGATCTATCTTACATAAAAAAAGTAAGATGGCTATCGTAATGAAATTGTTTAAAAAGATATTAAGCACTTTTTGATATAAATGTGGAGTTTTTGGATGTAAACAATTAAAACATATCCTATCTTTCAGATATATTCGAAAAGATGAATAAAAATCTGCTAAAAATTCAAGGATATCAGCCTTATTAAAGCCAAAGGAGATGTACTGAGCTTTATCAATAAACTCAAAGTATATAAAAATAATCTTTGTCGGGGAGAATACTTCTTTATTCATCAACCATACATTTTCAACTACAAATATTTAACATATCTGCATTATAAATAATTAAAATCTATATTGTTACAACAGTATTATAAATAATAACAAAATATGGCTGAGGTTTTCCTGGAGGGCCCGCCCTATGGTGAATCTAAATGTAGACTACCTCTGACGAGCCATCGTGGCAACCATCGCATCTAAATACTCCTTGGAAAACAGTCGACCTACACCTAAGAAGGCAAGGGTAATATGCCAAGTGAGGAGAATCTCGCTCAGACCTGGCCGGCGTACGTCACAAACGCCCTGTAAGCAGAGATGGAGGAGACAAGGTCCTGGTGACAGACGGGGCCAGGGGATCGCCTCACTACATTGAGCATAGTCTCTCTTTCATAAGAAAACTCCAGACATTCCCAAAGAATGTGTTCTGATGATTATTCATTGGAGTCACAAAACTCGCAAGCCGGGTCATCCTTGAGGCCCAGACGATGAAGATTGGCGTTAAAGGAGCCATGTCCCGTGATAAACTGGGACACATAATGGTCAGGAATCAACCAATGCAGCTTAACTCGAGCTAGTGCATTGGGGAGGAACCGGAAACCAGTTCTGCCCGTACTCTCAGCAGACCAACGGGATTACCATATCTTTAACGCGATATTTTGGAGTCTCTTCTTGAGTTCGCCTTGGTCCTAAGCTTCGACGTCGGTCGGGAAAATGTCCTAGTCCCCAAGACGTGCTCGATAGCCACGGGGAGAATACTATCAGTTTCCTTCTTTACAACAATTGAAAGAATGAAAGAAGTATGTTGGAAACATACTGTTGCCACATTGACGCCCTTATCGAAGATATGATAATACTTTATAATACTGATTCAAAGGCTTACAGAAACTTGTAATACCAGCTTGGTTAATTAATCCATTCTTATCAGACGTAGAAAGTGTTAGTCAAAATTTAAAAGAGTAGTTTATTAAGCTATAAAATGACTGTGAGACCAAAATAATATTCAATCAATATGATTTGGATGCTTTTTGGGTTCGCCTTCGCTACCCTCTTCTGTGAAAAGAAGTAAAATTACACATCATAGCATTTTCTTTATTGTATTTATTAGAAAAGGGTTTTAGTGCAGTTATACATAAATTTAAAAAAATCACAAAATCGATTACAAATAAGCGTTTTGTTGTACTGGAAAGTGGCAAAGAGGGCGATTTCTTTCAATACGGTAAAGAAACACTGAGTTAGACGATCCTTGGATGCTTTAAATCTAGAAACAGACAATTCCTACCACGTGTCAAGGACAGATAAGTGCCCAGAATTTTATTAAGAAAAATCTGCACTCGCTGGGGGATTAACGGGGATTTCCTGTATTACTAGGCAAAACAATATTCTTATAGAAAAAAATGTGAAAAATCTACCAGAGCTTATTCAGCAATTTGACGAAATTGCGATTCGAATTGTTTTAATGAATATTAATATATTTTTTTACCGACCAAATAATAAATCATACGCGTGATTGACACGTGTTTCCTGTGAAATTCCGCACAAATCATGCATAAGTGTGTCGGATTTAGTGCGATTGCTTACATGCATATTCAAAGAAAATCCGAATTTATTATTTAATCGGTGATGCAAGCGACGATTACAAAATCGCGCATATGTATTACATATCGAAAATTATTAAATTCCGAATATAATTTTTAGATGGTACACTTTCCAAAATTACATAAAAAAAATATAAATATAATATTAAATCACAATCCATTACACTGATATGGATTTGCAATTTGCAAAAATATATACGGCGTGCAATTAAATACGATTTTTTTGTGCAGTTTCACACATCTGATATAATTAAATGATAATTGTGAGGTGTTATATGTGTACGCAACAATGCAGTGTTGGGAAAATAAATTGCAGTGCAAATGTATCGATATATTTATATATATATATATCGATTATGAATGACCTCAGAGGTCCCTTAAATATTTATGAAAGACTTTCACTGCAAATAAGAGAAAGCATGGCTGTATTGTGAACTTTTGCCTATTGTATTGTGCCGAATACTGAAAATCTGTTTGCATTATTTTGAATAATTTATTATATTCCGTATTTCTAATATTAATATTAATATTACAATTGAGAGTTGAGGCCTCGAAAGCATGGTAATTTAAATAAAAAAAAATCTTTAATGTTACATTTCTGTTTTGCAGAGTTTATCATCAATGGAGACGAACAATTGTATGAGATAAGTGATCTATTCCCACGCGTATTATTCAAAGATACTAATTGTCGCTCACTATAATATAATAGTGAGAGCTTTCTCCCGTCTATTGATAGTCCATGGTGTTGAATACCATAAATGTGCCAAGGTGCATCAGAAAGTTATGGAGATTACACGCGTATGACTTCATCTAGAAGAAGAAAGTTACCTTGCAGTGACCACTACGCCACTTCCTCATCTGGGTCCATGACGAGAGTCAGGCAACGTCAAGCACAATAATATATAAAATCTAGGGATATAGTGAACGTATTTTTAAAATAATATTGCTATTTGTTAATTTTGACATCCATATTTCAGATCTGACAGATGTGATTATTTTTAAATTCATGCGTTTTGGCCTTAACACCAAAATTATACATTATTTATATTTTGACATATCAATTATGTATTTATTATTTATTGGATTTATTCAGAAATGTTCATTGTTATTTCTTATATTATATATAGAATAATAATAAATATTACAGAATCTCAGTTGTTCATGAAAATTTACCCTGTTCCTTTTCGGGACCTTAAAAAAAACGATCAATGCGGTTATACCATTATTACGAGAACGATAGAATCGGGATTTCACTGTATATAATTTAAAAGGTCACTTAAAAAATGTCATTATTTAGCTATCATGGCAAGAATATTAATTAAAATAATTAACGAGCCGTGCCGATGGGGTCTATTGGGTACCCCAAGTTTTTGATTTCCTATTGAATTCCTACATATCTATTTAATATTCAATAATTAATTAAATATTGTAAATAATCATTGTCCTTTATTGTCTACAATTGCGAAAAAATAAATAAAAAGAACAATAATCGCTGCTGTTATCATGCGGGCGATGATTTTTCTCGCTCGCATCCGGTACGATGTGCCGAGTGCGAGTGAAACGTGCGCGTGACAAGTGCTGCTAGAGCTCACTCTGCGGTGAGATATCGCAGAGAGCGTTGTCATTTACGCGTCTAATGATTAGTTGAAAAAAATCTAAAATATCGACCAAATTATGAAGCATATCATGAATAACTATTTTTCCTCAATATCTTGGATTGAAATGCTCTTGAGAGAGGACACTACGAGAACTTTGCCAGTTCTGGGCTTCTTTTTTTACCTTCCAAGAAACATCAGAGGCGCGTTCAACTCAACCCTGATGCCAGAACCGTGAATGTAGTCCTCCGGGTTAACTAGACTGTTCGAATACGGGAAATCGAAAAGTAATGACATTTTTTTTGTTGTGGCGATTTTACATTAGTTTGCTACCGACTGCGTCGAGTAAAAATATAAAGTTTGAAGTTTGTAAGTACCATTTTGAAGCTCTATTTATAATTTACCGTTTCTATTTTTATATCCATAGTAAAAATGTCGAGGCCAGTAATTTACGACTTTATATGCTATTTTTATTTTATAAGGAAAAGAAGCTACCGAGACTATCTGCAAAATGTATGGAGACGTCTTAAAACCTCAAAAATTTCATAGATGGTTAAAAAAAGACAAATAAACTATAAACAAAGAACAGGAAGACCTTTAAATCGGAACGATGATAAATCAAGTACCAGTTTTAACCCCTCGACTATCATTGATCTTGAAAAAAATACTTCTTTAGTGTTTCGTGGGACAATCTGAGCGTAATTCATTATGAAGTTACAGCAGAAGTTTTGATAAATATTTAGAGACGTATACCGCAACATGACAACGCAAGGCACACACAGGAAAAAACATCAGATAGTTAGGTTTAGAAGTACTACAGCATCCACTTTATTCAACAGATATTACGCCTTCAAATGTTCATACACTTAGAGATTCATTTTTACTTTAGAAGAAAACGGAAAAAAACTTTAACAATTGTACAAGAGAGGGTTTGAAAAATCCGTTGCTGTGGAGAAAGAATATAGAATATAATAGAAATTATCTTAGAGAATATAGTTCTTGTTATTAACAAAGGTAGTAATGATATTAACAAAATTATCATTACTTTCCGGTTTACCTTATATGATTATTTATTATATAAAACATAAATAAAAAGTGGCTTTTTTTTAAGTTTCTTCGTAAAATTTTACATTTATATTTAACCATAAAAAAGAAAATCATGATTTGTGAACGCGATAAACAAATTAATTCCGTAAGAAAGTTGTACGCATATTTCCCACGCAAATTAATTAAAAAAATAAATTTGCAATTATTTACATACAGGTACAAATTAAATTGCGACCTCCGACAATTAACCGTTGATAACATCTGGAGGCGCCCCTCTCCCCCCTCCCGCCGCCTTTCCGCCACTCGGCGCTGGCGGCTGAGCGACTTTCACTCTCGACCGCTGTCCGCTTTACTCGAAGCGCCGCCTAACTCGAAGTCGCTCTACGCCGAATTTCCGATTAATTATGATGAATCGATCGTTTGCCAATATTGTGACGGGCCGGTATCCGACCAGGAGCCGGTGTTTGACAACGGCGTGATTCATCGGCCGACAGATCTCAGCCGACGATGTTTGCATTATTCAATCGGATGTTTTATTCAAATCGAGCCGAAGACAACGGCAGCCGGCGACAACGTGGTGGGGTCACCCGCTGCAACTGTTGCTGTCGTGTTGCGTTGCATTCCGGCCGCTTGTAAAGAAAGTTTTCTCCAGGCGGATCGGAAACATTTTTTAACGAATATTTTTTTAACAAAATTTGGATTAAAAAATAATAAATATAGAGATTCGGAAAATAATCATAAAAACACATAATCAAAATCTCGTAAAAGAGCAATCAAACTAGATTCGAGCTCGCCGGAGTATTTAGCTCTTAATATATATCATCATCATTATCAACATTTGCTATACACGAGACAACCCTTACCAGACTCTCGAATGGTAGTCGAGGCCAAAGCAACCTGAGTCTCACATGTGACGTGAGGCCTTCCTTTTGTGTCCATACCGCGGGAATCCGAGTCGTCTTAAGGTTTTCCCTCTCTTGGCCATTGCTGGAATTGGACATGTTATTCTACTACTATTGGTTTCGGATTTTACCCTCCCGACTGTGATCAGGCAAGTAGGAGGAGGATTTCTTTGGTATTCATTCTCATCTTCGATAGGCGTTATTTTTTCTTGTCACAAGTGACAAATCGCAAGTGATTATTAACCTTGTCGCACAATAGCAATCATTTTATCACGCGAAATACGCTTTTAAAGAGAGGATTACATAGAAATAAAGAAGAAAAGCGAAAATGTCGAGACTAGACAATTTGTCGGTCAATATGTTAGGGTTTTCCTTCCCAAGGCATACTGGTGCTGTGGTGAGAAATTCGTTAAGGACCAAATATACATATTAGACTACAATTTTAACAGGAATGTATGCAATAATAAGAGCCTTTTAAAAATCGAATAACATAATATTGATTCGAACGAAAGTGACTAAAACATGAAATTATTACATCGTGAACTATCCAGATTATCAATAATATTATATATTCTACTATATACTCTGGGTGATTAAGAAAACAAAACAATTGTATTTAATATAGTTTCCATTAAGGCAACTATCACTTTTACCCTCTCAATTATCACTAACTATATCAATTATTTTGGTATGGATATATTTTTTTGGAGTATACATAGAGATACGTGATTATCGCATTTTGCGATAAATGCGACATAGAAGCGATAAAAGGATAAATGCGATATAATTGCGAAATTCTCTATATATCGATCTCCTCCTCGGTTATAACATAGGTGGTACTATTCTAGAAACCCAGAAGCTACTTCTTGAAACAGGATGAACACACCAAACTAGAATTAATAGATATTCTAAGTTTGGTTTCCCGTAAAAAAGCTTATTAAATCCGAGTCACATTTAAAGAAAAATAAAACGGGAACGTGTTTTATGAAACTTGAAATCATCTGTTCAACTCCGCATGTAGCTGGGAAGTAGATGCACTCTAAATTGATGAAACGATATCAAGTAATAAGAAACTTTACCTTGTTTACAACATCAATAACATCAGAGAAACATGCCTTGATGATGAATCTTTAATAATCCTTTAATCATTATATCATTTTTTAATCGGTGTATCTTGCATTTCATTTAATTTCAAAATGTTTTTATATCAATATACGTACATAGTTTAAAAAAATTGTATAAATTAGACTTTTAACTTCAAATTCGTAATTAAGAAATAAACGCTAAATAGATGCTAAAATTTGGTCATTTTAAATGCTATTTTTTTAAAAAAATAGATGCTAAAATACGTGTCTCTAAGTATACATTATAAAATGGTAGTATCGTGAGAGCAAAAATATAACTTGAACAAATCAAAGAATTAAAATAAAAACTTTAAAAACAAGAAGAATAGTGTTAAAAAAAAATTAAGGGAATTTTTACATTAATACAATTTTCAAATTGTGTTTTAATCTAAATTAAACAAATATTTACAAATGATAATTAATTTATTATTATTTTTCCAATGACATATTTATTGACGCCCTAGCATATTTTTTCAATTTCTAACTATGTTTTTATGATATTTATTTTATTTATTTTTTAGCTACAATATTCGATTTAATTGAGTACAATAATAAAAAATAAGGTAATTGGAAATTTATGTTATTTTGTAGAATGCAAATATTGATATTTAAGAAAAAATATTTTAAATATTGGATTCTAACCCATTTTCTCACGAATACTAAAAACAATGATATATCTCATATTAATATATTATTTTAATAATAATTAAATACATATATAGACGGCAGGGTAAATATAATGTCATTAAAAAAATGTAAAAAATATATTAAACTTATAAATCAAGTAAACGAAATTATGAATGTATTGGTAATGAATATTCATATATTTTTTTTATACTAAATAATAAATCATACGTATGATTGACATGTGTTTCCTGTGAAATTCCATAAAAAATAATGCGTAAGTGTATCGGATTTCATGTGATCATTTCAAGTCTCTACTCATCAACCAAAAATTGATATAGCATTAGTATATCAACATTCCAGATGAACCATGAGGCTTTGACCATTTGTCTGAGTAATACGCTAATTTTAACTTGGATCTAAAATATAATATTCCGCGGCGAGACGGAACTAGAGCTTGGGGAGATAGGAGGATTTGTTAGACGAATACTGAAATGAAATAGATTTTATTTACAAGGATAATTCATATTTTCTACATGATTTTCCACAAAATGGGCGAATTATTAATTGAACAATAATTTAGAAATATTTTTAGCGGGGTTTAACCCTTTATAGGGCAAAGGCTGAAATTGGTTAATATATTAACCAGTCGCTTTAAGGTCTATATTTCCATGAGCGTTTATAGAAACGTCAACCTTAGTAACGTAATATATTGTCGAGAACGCTTTTTGGTTAATTTATTGTTATTGACAATAAGTATTGACAAATAATTAATTTGCCCTATAAAGGGTTAAAAAATAAAATGGTTAAGGTTTTTTCGGGATTAATTTTTTAGACCATTTTCTTATACAGATTATATTAATACTAATATCGATTCATTCCAAACTAATTTTCATATTAAAATGTGATATAGAAACCTGAGCCATAATATAGTCAGTTATTTTACCATACTTTAATTTTGCTTTAAAAAAAATACAATATTATATTAATCTATTAAGTATTCACCACTGTTAAATATAATCTTCTCTCATCTTATTGGCAACTTATCGATCCCCTCCTTATACAATTTGGTGGGTTTGGACTGAAAGAAAATATCAAAGGTCTCATTGACTTGCTCATCATTAATGAAAGTTTTTCCATTAAAAAAAATCTGTAAGGAACAGAAAAGGTGGTAGTCCGTAGGAGCAAAACCTGGGGAATAAGGTGAATGTTGAGCTCCAGAATTTTTTCTTGAGTCACTTTTGCCGTATGTGATCTGGCGACCTCACCGATCCCAACATACACATAATATAGTTTTCTTGCCATGAATATTGGCTTTAGGGTCCGGTAGGTTGATTCTTATCCAACCATTGTCCTTAGCGGACAATATTTTCAGGTGATGGATTTTTCAGGTAGTGATAACCTGTCGATTGTGACGTATTAAATCTTTCTGCCAACTCCCCTTTCGTTTGACGTGGATTTTGTTCCAGTATCGCATTTAAAATGTTGTCATCGAAGTCGAAAGGTCACCTCGTCCTTGGTTCATCATTGAAAGACTCATCTCCTGAAGCAAATTTCACAAACTAATTTCTAACTGCCCGATTGGTTATCAGGCTTTCACTGTATACACTGCATATCTTTACAGCCGTCACTCTAGCACTAGTGTCTTGTTTAAATTCCCAAAGCATCGCATGACGAATATGCACATTTTGATTCTCCATTTTAAGGGTTCGGAATAACACCGCTGTGACGTCCATCACACTAAATAGTTGTCGAATGACTGACAGAACACTTATCTACCCAGTTAAAACAAAAATTCCCTTGTCAGATGACTCACTGTGAGTAAATCCAAACAATAGAAGCTGTCTACCTGAATCAGAAGTTATTTATGACTCAACCTAATAGAATGTGTATTAGAAAGATAGTCTTATTCTGGCAATTAATGAAAATTATGCGATTCGTGTATTGCAATCCAATGCAAAATTGCAGTCATCCTCTTTTAAATTGGGTTAATTTGTTACAAAAATTTTAATTGAATTCATCGTGATGACCAATTGTTTTCAATCAATGACCAAGTGAATGTCTGAAGTCGCCGGGAAGAAAACGTGTGACGTAATTTACATAGATCGCATTATGATATCGCATATATGTACATAACATTGCGTTCAAATTCCAAAAACTATGAATACATTAAAACTATTTCTCTCGCATGAAACGTGGTCATAAGATACGTTGTTTCAATAAAAGCGTCGAGCAATTTTGTGCAAAACTCGAAAATTTCACAATTTTCCCCGCGCGATTATGTCGACTGTTAACCTTTCGACGGACGCAATCTGGGATGCTATGCAAAAAAAATATATTTATATATATTAAGCGTAATGTGCACAGAATTACTTCACGGTATCATTACCCCGTGTACAAAATTTATATTTATTTTTTCGTCTGCAAAAAAAATTACATCTTGCATACATTTTTTGGACACAATGGACGCGTGTATCACTGCATTGTGTCAAAACGCCGGAATTCAGGTCAAGTTTGCACACTGTGCGTTGTTGTTCTCAGAAGCGACACGAGAAAATTCGGCATGAAAATGACCATAAACACTTTCCATTTTTTTTTATTATTTTTATTCTGCACCACAATGGTGGTTACGCCATATTTCTTAGACCTCGATACTTTCTTCTTCTAGAATGAATTGCGACAGAATTTATTTATGATTTAAAAAAAATATATCACCTGATTTTCACTAGAGATTTTCAATTAATTTCCTTCTCTACGCAACGAAATAATCCTATACTTTCGAAAAAAATCATAAAAAACGAATAAACTATTTTATAAAAATAAAAAAAGTTGTGAATATCTATTTTCCCTACTACAGCGATTCTGTTATTAACTCCTAAATATTACCAAATCGTTATCTAATCAAGCTTTTTTATATTAGGTACCAGAAAAGTCGTAATTTGAGGATGAAAGCATCATAAAAGTGGTGTTTATGGTCCACAATTTTTCTATATTTTCTATATCTTATAAAAATAAAAAAATCGTCGAGCACAGCATAAAATTTCGAGTCCGTAACATTTAAAAAAATAATTTTATTTCTAACAACAGGCACGACTCTATTTTGATGGATCTTTAAAAATGGGGTCTCAAGTCAAATAAATTTTAAAACAAATGATCAAAAAAGATAAACACTCAAAAGTATTTCAAAATTTTGGATAAATCGTGAACACAAGCATAACTAACAATATTTCCATATTCATTCTCTAATGTTATTAAAATACTAACTCTCTGCAAAAGATAATTAACCACTTCATGAGCGTTGATACGAATACGCATCGCGCAGAAGCGTTTCAATTTCCGCGCTCACGCGTATTCGTGTGAAGCTAGATGCGCGCTTAAATAAATC
>JAGXCT010032707.1:22307-46928 GCA_022495035.1 Philopotamus ludificatus
GTTTTAAAGAATCTCGCGCATGTACGACATGCGGCCGCACCCTGGACACGATTTGCATGCGCATGTACGTCATGCGCCCCGCACTGAAAGGGTTAAAAACGTTAAGTACGGGTTCCGCTGTATTTAGTATATCGAATTTACGATTCGGAGTATTAAATACTTTGGAAACCGTTTTTCACGTTTTTGAAGGAGCTAAAAAAAACGTAATTAGTAGGAAAACGTAAATTCGGAGTACTCCATAAATACAATGGAACGCATTTTTTACATTTTTGAAGAAACTGAAAAAAAAATAACGTAATTAATGGGAAAACGTATTTAATTATTTAATTTAGTTTTTAAAAAGGTGCATTTGATTTGTAAAAAGTTGTATTTGATTTGTAAAAAGATGTATTAGATTTAAAAAAGGATGCATTTGATTTGAAAAAATGTGTATTTGACGTGAAAAATCTGAATAAGAAAACTGTCTTTCATTTTCATAAAAAAAAACGAAATTACTTACCGAACAACATGATGTTTTCGATTATAATAATAAAGAGATGTACTCACCGATGTCGTCTCGTTAGACCTGTGTCTCTTTCTTTTCATTTCTCGACAAAAAGTTGGTGAATTTATTGACACTATGAATTTTTATCACTTTCCACACGAGCCATGATCAAAACACTATATTTATCAGATGTATCAAATCACTGCTATCTGAAAAAAAGAAAAAAACGAAAAATTAATTATTAATTAATATTCAAAAAAAAATTTATTTATTCGAGGTCATTAAAATTTGAAATCACAAGGTCCCGGCTGTATCTGTTGGCGAATGATTTCACGGTTTGATATACATATACACATTTTTATTTTGACATTAAGCAACGGATTCCGATTTTGCAATGTTTTTACAACAATATGGTCCATTGCGAGCCGGCTGATGAAAAAAAAATTAAATTAAGCAAACGCACGGAGGCATGCTAAATATAATTGCGCAAAGTTTACAACGGATTGAGAAGCGATGGTATCGAGAATCTCAGATACGCGGCTATTAACCCGTTGCTGTCAACGAGATTTCAAATCTGACCCCGCCGAGTAATTATGTCGTGAACTTCTATTCGAAAAAATAAAACTTGACTCTAAAAATGCAAGGAAAAAATATGCTATTCCGTCCCAATGTCGCAATTTATTTTTTTCCCTCCACATTATTAACACCGATCAATCATAATTTAAATTTCGCAATGATATCCAATATATTTGTGTATACATTTTTTTGACCATAATCGTTGACACGGAACGAACAATGGGCATTATGATCCGAAGAATCATTGTTAACGATTTTTACGGTTCTCAGCGCCAATCAGCATATTTTTTTTATTTATCATCGATTGACTTTCGAAAGGTATTCGTACGTCTGTACATTGTATACTGTGGCCAAATGATAAAAAAAATATTTTTATACAACTGTCAAAGTATTAATTATTAGAAGTAGCGAAAAGAAAACCATTATTTTGTATGTCGCATTTGACATGGTAGAATACATATTATTATTTATTTATTTATTGTATTTATTTTTAATTTGTAAATATCTAACCCCTAACCCAAATAAATGACTACTGTATAATACGCCAAAAAATATATGCTACTTTTTTTAACATAAAAAATCGAAGGACATCAGCATCTTTATTGATGACCAAATACAGTGGCTGAATCGGCCGAGCCGACCCGAAGATTACAGGACTTAGGGGACAAATATCGATGGGCACAGGATATTAGCTGTATATTAGACTGCAACGTACCAACAGAGTGCACTGCTTTCTGTCTCAAATAACCTTCGTCTTGCACGATTACGAATCTTAAACTCAACTTTAAACTCTGGGACTTTAATCCCTATAAAGATTCTGTAAGACAGTGGTGGGAGTTGCCTTCTGTTTGTAGGTAACATGCATATTATTTCGATGATGTAAGTTACTCATAAGTAGTGATCCGAGATAATTTACGAGTAACGAAAATCGTGAGCCAGAGATGAGAAAGCGAATAGGGATGCGTAAAAAGCTATCGACAATTTAGAAAAACAGGGGGATAACCAAAAAGACAAAATTACGTTTAGTGCAGAGTCTGGTATTCTCAATTTTTTCAATTTCGGAGTAGAAATCTGGGCCATAAAGGGGAACATGAAAATTGACGCCTTAGAAATGTGGCTGGCAACGTCTGCTGAGAATACCATGGACCGCTAAACCCACAAACGTGTCTGTCCTAAAGAATATAGAGAATGACAAAGAAGATCGACTTTCGAAGATATGTCTCAAAAGAATTCGTTGATACTTGATACAGATGGAGAAGCTCTTCGCGTTTGGAAACGTACAAGGACGCAGGGTATGGGGCAGAGCCCCCACCCACTGGAGCGACTAAGGGAAGACCGCCACAGGCTCTAGCTGCGATGCAGGATGCAGAATGTAGAGAATCCTGGAGAGACAAAATCAAGAAGAATCAGAACAAGAATTATGACAATCCTCAGACATGAGGATGCAGCTAACCTGGTCGTGCCGATGGGGTATATTTGGGACCCTAAGCTTTCGATTTTTCTAGAATAACTCTTTTATTATAAATCCTGCATGTCCCAAACTTTTTGTGTTTGTGTAAAGAAGTAAAAATAACAACAATATTATTTATTTTTAGAAAAATCCATTTTTAAAACAAATGTCAACGTATTGTCGAAGAATTTTTCAATTTTTTACTTTTTTGGGTCCATTTTCATACAAAATAGACCCCATCGGCCGGAGCCGATGGTTCGAGCCGGCGTGACGAATAGGTTAACCGCGTCTGAGCTAAGTTAGTAGTCGGATAGATGTCCGACGAAAACTATGAATTCAGGGAATTCTTTATAACACTGGTCGGGGGTATGTTAGAGGTAGGGACCCATTACTATTTATAAATAAATATAAATTTCAATTCAATTTAAATAATATTAAAAAAAAAAACCAGTGTCGTGGTTTGACACTGGGGGGAAAATTAGTGTGAGAGACACATTCCTCTTGCATTTTCAGAATCTTTAGAATATTTTTCGAATCTCTATAAGGATAGTCAAATAAATAAATGAATAAAAAAGACTTCGTGGGTCAGGGTCTGGCCCGCGTGTCATAGATTCGCCATCACTGCACTATATAATCACATTCGTTAAATATCTTCCTTCAAAGTGCTTACATACCCCTGGACCATTAGGAAAAAAATCATTTAAAAGCGAAAATTTATTATTTTTCGTATTTGGTCCTATGTGGTCCCTGTCCTGCCGTTTTTTTATAACTACTCGTTAATTTTAAAAGATTTTTTTTATGCGATCCATATCAACCGCACAAAAACAGGGTTAGCTGTACTCATATTAATTTTCCCTCTATAGAGTTATTTTTATTTTTATTTTATTATTGTTAAAAGACAATGCGTGGTTGGCATTACAGAGTGATTGAATTCGCCAACCAATTACACTACTCCGAATTACGCGCTGAGTTGAAATATTCGCCGCAAATCCCCCAATTGCGCGGTCGCATTCACATACAGTCAAACGTTGGCTAGCGTCTGTGTATTCAACACGTGCCAGGCTATACGCACACAGCCGGACGGCTTCACTCCCCCAATTACACGACTCCAAATTACGCGGTCCCGATTTTAGTGTTAGTGGGGGTTTAACTGTACATAGTAAAAAAAAACAAAAACAAAAGAAAATGTAAATAAAAGTATAAAAAAGAGTATGTAAATATAAAAAAATATGTAAATATGAAAAATATGTAAATAAAAAAAAAACGTATAATATAAAAATAGTGTAAAAAAAAAGAATATAAATATATAAGATTATATTAAAAAAATATATAAATACATAATGAATAAATGTAAGAATAAGTTTTGTCATTAGTTGCTCTGTTATAAGAAATTATAAAATTACATACAACAGATCAACAAAATGGCGATACTTTACATTGAAAATATCAACATGATTAGTCAAGTGGTTGAGCAGAGTAATAGTTCTGGTTACCGGAGAGTTTCCGAGAGTACCTGTCCTCACATTTGGCAGGAGAAAAAGCACACGCGAACTAGCTTGATGGTAGTGAGGTGACGCCCATAAGGGCAACTCGCACAGTGGAAGGGGGTTATGTCCGGCGCCAACCCACAGCTTGAAGAAGTGCTTTGCCAAGTAAATCGACCTTTTTTTGAGGGATACATACCCCAGGCAGCCCTGTACTTATGCACTGGGGTATAAACTTCAATAGAATCAAAACTCCCTCATGTAGTGATACCTAAGAAATTTATTCTGTATCTTCTCTAATCTGAGGGAATTCGAGGCGTCATAAGGCGCCCATATAATGGTTGGCGTAGTACATAACTGCGCCAACCAACAGCTTAAAGAAGTGCTTTGCCAAGTATTATGACCTTCTTTTCTCGAGAGTTACATACCCCAGGCGACCCTGAATCCATGCACTGGGGTATAAGCTCGGGTAAAATCCAAATTCACTCATCTTAAGAATTTCTCCTGGATTTTCTCTAGTCTGAGGATATTTGAAGCGTCATATGGCACCCAGACGATAGATCCTGATTCAAGCAAGCTCCGAACCAATGTATCGTATAGCAATCTTATTACTAAGGTGCTATGAATGTAATGAGAATTACTCAAGACAAAACCCAACATTCTTGAATTATATATTTTTTAAATCCATTCAGTATCTATTCAACATTTTTTTCACCATCCATCATCAAAAGAAAGCCACAAATAATACACCCAGATAGTTGGCAACATTAAAAAAACCGTTGACGATTTACCATTTTCAGTCCTCCGCAGTGAGAGTAAGATGTATTATGTACAATTTTTTTAAATTGAAAAATTATTTCAAAAATCCAAGGACACATTTTCGCATACGTGAGGTCTCGATCCATCATCATGCGCACGTTTGCAAAATAAAAGAAAAATGCCATTTAGAATGATGGCATACGTACGTGTGCCGCTTGCAGATTCGTGCGATTACCACCGAAGAAAGTCCTAACAACCATCGGAATACATTACATATATGATTAACCCAAAGGCGCACGGGCGGCCATTAATTTTTGTACGAGTGAAAGTGTCCTAAAACCGGCAGCCTAGACATCTGGCCGTTTAGAAAACGAAACGTATACACGGTGGTGGAAAAGTTGCGAATTTGTACTAAAATCGACGAACCGACAAATCGGCGCCGATTTATTTTTTATTCTCTATAATTATCTAAGCATATATCTCAGTCAGTAATATATCAGATCATGGGGTCAACAGGTTTCTAAAAAAAATCCTCGAAGTCGAAGGCGGAGATTCCCGCGGTGAGACGTAAGGGTCATGACTTCTGCAATGCTGCACAGACGTTCGATTAATACGCGACATTGCAAAACCAACGTATTTAATGACGTCCAATTCCAACAAATAACAAATGATATTTCGGGTGACCGATAATAACAATAAATATCCATACAAGAAACCAGCAACTGTTATTAGCGGCAATAGCAATAAAAAAAAAATAGAATCAGTAATTTATTACCAGCACTGATAACGAGCGATTTGAATAAAAAATCAATTTTTTAATGCTGAATATTTCGTAAAACTGTACGACATTATCATCAAAATGATAAATTATAAGAGAAAGGTATATGGAAATGGTATTTTTTTTTTGGGTAATTCAATGATATAAATTAGAATGTATTTCTAATCAATTAAAACAATATTATAATCGACTGTGATTGCGTTATATTATTTTTTTAATCCTTGTATCGATTAATGCTATGTCCTTTTCAATATATAAGGTCATGGTCTTTGGGTTCATCATTTTATGTCACTACACGGGTAATCAATTATAAGAAACTATTTATATTCGGACAAATCATAAATTTTATTGCCATTATCAAAATACGCGTGAGCGACTCGGCCTCGGCTATTAAAACTCAGGATCGGTCACCCAGAAAGTGCTGACATTTTTTTATTATCATCGTAATCGCTATGATTGTCGTCCATCGTTTTTTTTTTTGATGAAATAATACTGAAAATACTGCAGATCGTAATTCAGGAAACGACTTCAGTGAGTCATTTAATTGGAGGTGTAATCATCAAGATATATTATTCGTCTTGCAGAGAAACGGAATAAAAAAACTCGTATCTCTTTGTTAGGAAGTAGTGAAATAATTTGCGCAGTGGCGACACAGCGACCTACGCGGATGTTAACGAAATAAATTCTATGTGATTATGAGATTAATGAATACACGGATTTATACTAATTTAGGTGTCGCAATATAAGGTCCAATAAAAAAAATGTGGGTTTTTAAACAAAATTAAATTATAAAATAAAATAAGTTCCTTTGCCTAGTAAATATTTTTTATATAAAAACAATTTTTACGCTTTATAAATGTTTAGTACAAACCGCACGCTCTTAAATATGAATCCTTAAAATACATACAAGTTTATGAAAATAGTTCCATAAAGAATCGTTGTAATGTGGATGTCATATAAAAGGGAATGACTAGAATTTTCTGGAAGGAATGTTACTAAAAATAACTGTGGCAGCCTTTCAAATGAAAATTTCTGAATGTCGACGTAGATTTCAAAAATATGCATAATTTTTAAATTTCGTTGTCTGTATAAGTCGAATTGTCATATGTGTGTTGTTGTTTTATTGGAAAACTTTTCACTGACGTATCTTGACATTGGCGGCTATATTATATGCTTAAAAAAACATGACAATTCAACTTCTACAGCCCACGAAACTAAAAAAAAACAATTATTTTTTAATTACCCCTGTAAATATACCTTATTCTTTAATATGGCAGAAATCGGGATCACGCTGTAGAAACTCGCTTTATAGAAGACTAGGCCCTTATACAAAATTTAACGAACAATACATTGACCTTTTTTATGTTTAATATTATTTTATAAATACATGTTTTGCAGAAAACAGCGCCTTGGAATAGAGCGCTATATGAGGGATTGTCGTATTCGATATAAAAGCCCGCACTATAGCAAGAAGCGCTATAGGAGGGTTTAATGTGTCTTTTTAACCTAGGAGTATGTTGAGAATACTAAGTTTTTGATTTTTCTCGAACGAAGAAGATTCCTCAAACTTGAGGGTGCCACCTAGAGTAGAATAGCAGTTGACCTAGTCGTGCCGATGGGGTATATTTGAGACCCCAAGTTTTTGATTTTTCTCGAATAACTATTTTAATATAAATCCTATATGTCACAAACTTTTTATATTTGTCTAAAAAAGTCTACAGAATAAATATTATTAATAATTATTATCAAAAAAAACAACAATATTCGCTGCTGTTGCAATGGGCGCGATGTTTTTTTTTATCTCATCCGGTACGATGTGCCGAGTGCGAGTGAAACGTGCGGCGACACGTATGACGCATAAACCTATTTTTATTCTTAGAATAGTCCATTTAAAATAATGTCAAGATATTAATGAAGAATACATCTTGATTAGAAATGCTTGAGGTCCCTAAGAGACCCCTTCGGACGACGCGGTTGTTTTCGAGCCGCCGTGACGGATACGTCAAGCGAAGTTAAGGGTCAAAAAGCTGCTACCAAATATTCTTCCGACGCGCATATTTATGTATAATATTACATATTTAAGAAACGAAAGGACTGTCGAACTCGCTATAGAAAAATGCACTATAGCAGGGTTTACTGTATCACTTCAAACATTTTAAAAAAGATTATCTGTCATTCTACACTTTAAATATTTAATTATAAATAATATTACATCGAAACGCATGTTTTTACTGTAATTGTACTTAATGATATTTATTGTTGAAATATAATAATGATTTAATTATTTATTTATCTCATCTTAATTGTTGGTATATCTTTATTTAAAATTAGTATTTTTTAGAGCAAATCTGTCGAAAGATATAAATATAAAAAAATGAAACGCTTTCTAAACTTAGCACAATTAAAACAATCATAGATTTTTTGGTATTAAAAACCAGAGATTTTGTTATCATCAAACAAGATAATCACGTCTCGCTGTTTATTTATGTATTTTATTTTTAATAACATGTGTAAATATCAAAATTTAAGATATTTACACCATATTCTTGATGTACAACATTTTGACTTTAATGTATAGCAAAAATAAATAAATTAAAATTATAGTACAGCCAAAGAAGTCAACATTTTAAGAAACATAGAGTGACTTAACATCACACATGTCTAATTGTCGTAATTATTAAATGATAGCTCATACCAATTGCAAGGAGTGACCATACCGCTACAATCTGCAAGGCATGTGACATATTTATAATCGTGTAGTGTTGAAATGCTGAATTAATAAAGATGGCGTACCTGGGGCTGACCCCTTGACCCGCTCGCCGCTTGAGCAACAATGACCCGCTTGCCCAAGCACCCGTGGACTCAAGTTTACTTCTTGACGTCCAAGCTGTTAATTATTGGTGCACTTAACCACTTGCCATTTTTCAAAGAAACATTGTTAACGCCGGCCTTGGGCCATCGAGCCATAATGCCGTATGACCTAGGACCCCCTGCCGTTCGTTGGCCGTACATTTTTTTCCGTTTGTAGAAAATGGAAAGGAGATAAGACTGCAACTTTAAAAAAGTGATCGCGAAGACCAGATGGATACCTTCCGTAAATGGTGGTTTCCACTCGCCAATGCCAATGTTTCAACCGTATACGGTATGTCATGCAACATGATTTTAATACGTCTTCATCAGCTCAACGGTGTAACAATTAATTGGTTCCTGAAGCTTAATCGCTGCAAGAGATTTAGAAAGTGGCTTCCGTTCCAACTTACATATGTACGCGGAAAAAATCTTTAAATATTCAAATAACACTAATAATTTATTACAATTTTACATTATTATGGCCGAAAAATAAATGATTATGATGATGATGATCTCGTATGGCTTTTATTCTGTATTCTTTGTGTGATAGTCACAATCGGAGTTGCCTTTGCCCTTCAGAATACTCGACTAATTGGCTGCGTAGTCCGTAATCCATCTTTAAGCCGGAAAACCAAAGCCTTACATGTTAACGACAAGAGCTAGAAGCAGTCGATGGATTGTGACATTGCTTTCATACGAACTAGATTTCTCGTTGCTACTAGAGCCCAGAACCTACAGGAAGGGTCGTTGTAAGGAGTAGTATTAAGTAGATAACGATTGAAAGTGCTATTCAAGTATTTATCTTAAGATAACAAAGAGGCCATGTCATCCTTGGTGACAGAGAGAATAAGAGGCGTTACTTCCTAGACTCGTGCTTAGAAGAACTAGGACAACGAAAAGATTCTATCTCACGATGACCTGAAAGTGGCCATACTAAGGTCTTCTCTTGGTCATGGGTAACGAGGTGCTCGTAACTTCCGTCAACAAAAATGGGAAAAATTCCTCCCTTTCTAGTTCAACCCTTGAAATTTTAAATCGAACAAAAGATTATGGTTCTTTTGTAAAGATATTACGACTATTGTTCTTTTTAGAATTACCGTTGATAGAGATTTAAGAGTTATAGTATAAAGATCAATGCGACATTTCATTAGTTAATTTCATAAAATTATAAAAATTCTAATTAGCGTTTAAAAAAATGTACGTTATAGGAAAAACTGCCGCAAACGTTATATGGGGGTACGATATAGGAGTGTACGTTATAGGTGGGCTTACTGTTTTAATTATTTACTTGACGGATTCACGTCTTGAAAGAATTTCATACCCAATTTTATTAAAACAATGACAGACATATTCATTGATGGCTCTTGGGTATAATATTTGGAGGTGCTACGAAATATTAAAAATCAAAAATAGTATATTTCATTCAAATTTTGTTTAAAATATAAAAATGAGGCTAGCTAAAAATACTAAATAAGATTAACAATAATAAAATAAGTGACATGCGGCACGTGGCTGAAAGAAGTCGTTAGTCAATATGACTGCACGGACTCGCAGTGCAACACGGCGTTTAACGGCGAGACCCTCTCCCGCACCCCACTACCGCCCCGCATCCGTCGAATACCCCACGCTGGTAGCGCTGACAAGCAAACAGCGCTATTGCGATACATCGCGCGGAGTAACAGTGCCAGAATAATTAATATAATAAACATAAACAATAGTCACATATATGTTAATATATAATTAAAATTGATGGCCAGCATCTCTTATAAACAATATTGTATAGTATAGTCAACATAATCCTGCATGGAGTTGACAAAAAGCCCAAACAAACTTTGATAAATACCAAACAAAATAGTGCACCCCTGAAAAAGTATGTACAACGTGTACACATATACTTATGTACGTACATAAATAAACCTAGTCTCTAACGAATTTCTCACCAGAGTCAGTATACCCTGGGAAGGAAAACCCTAATCTGTTGATCAAAAATTGGTCTAGTTTCGATACTTTCGCTCCTCTTCCTTCTTTCTAGGGTAGGTCATCCTTCTCTCTGAGGAGGTCTTTCCCATGATGAAAGGATTGCTATTGCGCGACAGGCTAATAATCACTTGCGACCGGCTACTTGATACTCGTTTTGGGCAGATGTGCATATGTATGCCTGTGTATATATATATATATCTATATAGGTGTGTGTGTGGTCGCTCGCTACATATCACTCGCGACTCGTTAAAAGCAGACAACGCCTTAGAAAAGAGAAAAAACGAATACCGAGAAACCCCCTCCTACTTGCCTTGCAGAGAGGGTAAAATCCGATACCAACATGGTAGAAGATGTACGTCCAAATGCCAGCAATGGCCAAGAGAGGGAAACTCTTTACAAAAAACCGCATACGAAGACGGTTTGGGTCCCCGCGGTTTAGGGGTGCTGCAGCTCTATATTGCATATGGACGACCCGCCCTTGGGTATAACGGTGGTTTTTATGTTGGCGACCATTTGCTCTCAATAATTTCAACCATATCTATTTTATAAAAATGCATGAGCAATGGAGAAATCCAGTTATAATCTCATGCATTTATATTGCATCTTATAAACAGAATTTCATGATAAAAAACTATTGTTTAACGGGATCAATTTTAAGACGATAGATCCGGGAACAATTAATTCAGAATTGTTTTACATTGTTTGCCTGAGACTATAAAAAAATACGATGATGTTAGAAAATCACAAATACTAGAACGATAGATCTGGATTTTTTGAATTGTATCATTAATTATTTATTTTTTTAATTTCGCATAATTAATGCAAGTAATAAATATGGATATTTTTCATTATATTCAAAATATCGACTTAAGCTATGAAATGTCACCGAGACGCGAAGGTCGCCAAAAGCCCTTGACTGATTCGCCTCGCCGATTACTTATCGCAGCATATGATCATCTTGAGAGGGTCACCGGTATTAATTAACCTCGCGATTCGGCGACAGCACGCCTTCAGCAACCCAGTGTGAAAGTGTTGCTCACAAAAAAACTTCTTGATTTTCAGGTTTCCAACCGAGTTACGCTCGTTTAGCCCAAAAAAAAAGTGATACACAAACGGCTTTGCGGTTTGGACCATCGCCGCTCCAAGACCAGTAGCTTAATAGCCCTGAATTAAATTAAAAAATATATATAAATATCGTAAGTCACACTGCATGGGGCCTCTGCTCTCGTAACCGACTAGCTCTGTACTAATTGACCGAACCGATTGAGCAATGTGAAAAACATTTTTCTGGGTAGTCTCTCGGAACCGATGGTAATAAACAGACGAAACGTTGCAAAATTGTGTCGGATTTAGACACAATTGTGATCTACAAATAATGTTTTCCTAATTGTATTCAGGGACTCGGTTTCTCCTAATGTTATTATTTTTTTTTACAGTTATCCCTATATAATTTTTGAATAATCCGGATGGTCGTAAAGAGTAAGATTACTGCACAAAATATTTAATTACAATTTAAATAATTCCACATGTCGCAATAATCTCCAAAACGAATGCCACTCGATTTCCTCAGTATTCACCGACAGTCGTAAATACAAAAAAAAAATAACGCGTGCGTTTGTCAACTCAATTTTGCAACCGTTCGCATGAATATTCATGGTGGATGTCACACATTTTCCGGTTGTCCGGTCGTCTTCCCGGTGTGTTGCCAGATTCTGAAACAATGCGGCGATGCCGTTGCCCAAGCACCGTTGCCAAAGGTCTGCGCATCTCAACGCCGCTGGATGGAAGGAAGTCGATGGAGAGAGGAAGGTCTCCTGTGGTTGAGCTGATGATGGCGCAACACCATCAGCTCGTCAGGTGGTCATGCTCCGAAGACCGCAGCCTGGCGAATTAGTCTCGAGAGAGCGATCTCTCAAGTACGAGCAAGGCTAATTCCGTTTCGCGATAGATTGCAGCTGAAGATTGCTTTCATCGGGCATCGGATCGTCGTGGCCTTGAACTGGTTGTGCCGGATTATTTTGTGGGTGAAAATCCAGCGTTTTGAATGGATCCGCTTTGTGAGTCAGATTGAAATTCGGAAAATGGTAATTAGAACAATAAGTTAAATTGCAAGACCTCGTCCATGTCCCGTGATATGGTAAGACAAGGACATAACTAAATTAATGAAAAATGGTATCTTATATAAAACATCTTCTGCTTTATGTACCTTGTCCACTTTTGAGCGTAGGCAAATGCCGTATCCGGCGCCTGTGTGCAGAACTTCAATTACGTATAGTGTGTTTACAAATATGAACTACGGGCAATACTTTATGCCAGCGTTTCTCATTGAAAAACTTTTCCAAGTGCGTTTTTACTTCTCCGGAAGGAAGCCATTGTATTTTTGTACAGGATTATTGTATATTTTTTTTCGTACAGGATTATTGTGTACTTAAATATAATAGTAGAGTTAAACCCCCACTAACATTAAAATCAGGACCGTGTGAGTTGGAGTCGTGTTATTGGGGGTATAGCCTGGCGCGTGTCGAATACACAGACGCTAGCCAACGTTTGACTGTATGCACCGCACAGACGGCCGTGTCAAAAAAATAGTCGGCCTTGTATGTATTTGTCGACCGTCTACCGCCGGCGTGAATGCGACCGTGCAAGTTGGGGTATAGGGGGCGAATATTTTAATCCATCGCGTTATTCGGAGTAGTTTAATAGGGGGTTCCACTGTATTATGAACAACCAAATATTGAATAAACAGTTAACCCTTCTATAGCGCTTACTGCTATGGAATGGCGTGTGCGGCATTTCGTCTTGTAGGGCTTTCTTCGCAATCGTCATGTTCTAGACAAGAGCAACGAACAGATGGTTATTCTTTGTTCCAACGCTGTTGGCTGAGGTTTTCCTGGAGGGCCCGCCCTACGGTGAGTCAAATGTAGACTACCTCTGACGAGCCATCGTGGCAACTATCGCATCTAAATACTCCTTGGAAAAACAGGCAACCTAAGAAGGCAAGGGTAATATGTTAATGGAGGATAATCTCGCTCCGAACTGGCCGGCATAAGTCACAAAAGCCCTGTAAGCAGAGATGGAGGAGACAAGGTTCTGGTGAAGGACGGGGCCAGGGGACCGCCTCACTACATTGAGCATAATCTCTCTTTCATAAGAAAACTCCGGACATTGCCAAAGAATGTGTTCTGATGATTGTTCATTGGAGTCACAAAACTCGCAAGCCGGGTCATACTAGAGGCCCAGACGATGAAGATTGGCGTTAAAGGAGCCATGTCCCGTGATAAACTGGGACACGTAATGGTCAGGAATAAACCAATGCAGATTAACTCGAGTTAGTACATTGGGGAAGTACCGGAAACCAGTTCTGCCCGTACAGGATTATTGTATAATACCCACTTCTCATCTCCAGTTACAATTCGCCGTAAAAACGGATAGGCTTTATACCGAGACAAAAGAGACGCGCATTTGGTACGCCGTTGTTCGAGCGCCATCTCCGTCAATTCACGAGGAACCCAAATTTCTTGCCAATACACTTTTCCTATGTGGCGAAGATGATCCTGAACTGAGACCATGGACAAGCAATCTTTAATGATAATTTCTCAATTGTTTATTGAGGATATGAATCTGAATGATCTAATGAATAAAATTAACAACAATAGTTTTAACGTAATAATAAAACTTCCGTGCTTGCGAGACCGTGTCACTACACAAACTAACTGTGGATGAGTTATCGAAGAAATTTTGATTACTTTTCGGTCGTCCTATATATATTATTTAACCCCGACTGTAATTCATTTTAATTAATTTAATTATTATTTAATATTTGGATTTTTTTACTTTGCGCCAATATTTTTTTCAGCGCTTGTGTGCACCGCACAATCTGGCCATATGGACGGCACGCCCCAAAGCGTAGGCGATCTCTTGATCTTTGTCTTTTCTCCATATGACTCTATCTTTGGCGAGCTGGAACAGTTCTGGACCTCCCAATCTGGTTCAGTATCAAATGTCACTGAGTCACGGCAGTTCCTTACATCTCAGCCAACGTTTACTTTCCATTTTTTCTATCCAAAATGTTCTTTATCTCTCTTTGATCCACGAATAATATGTTCCGTGCTCAATTTTACAATGTTTACAGTGTCAAGAACCTCCACTCCCTGTGAGGAAGTTGAAGTACAGTTATATTCTTGACGCGTCCGTTCATGGAATCTTCCCAATCTTTAGTAGCACCACATTTCAAATACTATCAGCAACGTCCATGTCTCGCAACCATATAAGATAACAGATCACACGTATTACCGTAGAGTTGAGGGAATTTTCATATAAAAAGTAAGGATATGTGACAATAGAAAAAATAGAGATTCTGCAGTACAAAATTATGAAAAAAATAAACTAAATATTTATTTATTGGAAAATCAGTAATTATATTTATAAATATTTAGTTTATTTAAAATAATTATTGTATACTTCTAATTAATGGTATACATACTACAATGTATAAAATTAATTAGACAAAATATTTATAGAAGATACATTGCTTGCAGAAATATAAGTAATAAATATATGTATTACATGTGAGTGAGATCAAATTTAAAATAAAGCTAAAGAGCTGAAGTAGTCATGACAAATAAATAAAACACACACTATTTTTTTACATGGTTCAAAAATAACACAGTCCACAAAAAGAACGAATACTTTATTTGTATATGAATTATTTGTTTTAACACGTTTCCTAGAAACAAAAAAGATGAAATATTTTCAATGCCCCAATATTAATGGACGTCAGTTTAGAATTCAATTAGAACGAAGAAAAGTAATTTCTTGATAAAAAAAATAGTTAGCTATCTTAAAGAAAATAAAATAATATTTAGTAATTTAGATTGAGAATGATAAAATGAGTGCAGATAAAAAATAGATTAATAAAATAAATAAAAGACGCTTAAAATAGACAAACTAATACAATATTTCAGGAGTTGCATCAATTAACAAATCTTCAGGAAACTGGCATTTGAGGTTTCATTTAGTTTTTCTATAAGACAATATTGTTCTTTTTTCAAATAATAAGGTTATTTAAACTTATAAGAGAATAAATCACAATATTTTCTATGAATTCTATCGCTTTTCATACGGTTTTTAGTGAAACGTATGTACTAAGTACTAATTTAGGAGGCCCAAATAAAGCAAACTAGATGAAAAAACCATAAAAAAAACTAAAAAGTGGATAACAAATTGATATTTTGAGAGCGGAGTCTTTTGAGCTGCCAAGAACTGCGGAAGATTACGCTTAAAAATGCTTCATAACGCGGATATCACACAAAAAGTCGTCCTTTCATTTCTTTCTTTTTTTTTTATCTTCAAAAATAAGAAAAAACGCAGTAGACTGCGTCTGTTAAATATTATTCAAAGGCCAAAAACATTAATTTACCATATACATGTGTGAAACACTTTCGACAATCAACACTAAAGTAAACATTCAACAAGGATAGCAATGTCAAGATAAGTCAAATCAGCCGCAGTAGAAGCCCCAACCTCATACATAAAACGTTGCAGTTATATTTAAACAAACTTCAAAAGTGGTGTGACAAATGGGTCATTCAAATCAACCCATCTAAGACACAGGCAATATTTTTTCATTAAAAGAATATCAAATCCGCCAAATGTTAATATTAAAAATACCCTTATTCCGTGGATTCTTGAAGCAAAGTACCTCGGGGTCACTTTCGATAAAAAAACTCTCTTGGAGACCTCACGTAGAATATATTATTAAAAAAATCAATATTTGCAACGCGCTTCTTCGTCCTCTTATAGGTAAAAACAGTATCCTTTCGCTAAAATTAAAAATACTTATTTATACTGCCATCATCCGTCCTCAAATATTATACGCTTCCCAAATCTGGGGCACGACGCATCCTACACATATAAACAGAATTCAACGAAAAATAAATATCACCTTACGCAAAATTACAAACGCACCTTGGTTTATTCGAAACACAGACATACACAAAGACCTTAAAATCCTCCCTCTTATAGACCTTATAAAAAAATATGCCACTCCTTTTTTCAATAACCTTCATAAATTCAAAAATATAAACCCATCCATCTCCTCCCTCTCGAACTATGACCCTATATACTCCCAATCTTATCATAGAATTCCCCTACCTAAGACCATTTTAATTCCTTCAAAAAAAAAAAAAAGAAGATAACCCAAATCATAATTCAGATCTATTTTACCAAATTTAGTTAAAATCATCTTCAACTTAGATTTAAAAAATTAAAAAACAAAAACTTAAACTTTTTAACAACCTTTGTTCTCCTCTTATCTCCTTTTTTTTATTTTCCATCTCCTTTAATTGAATGTAATACTCTTAATAACTACTTCTTGGCTTCTGTGTCTGGCTACACTTGGTTCATCAATCTTTTATCTATTTTTATAATATTTTATGTGCTTTTATTTCATACTGTGTTTGTTTTTATTTTTCAAACTTTACAATTTTTATCTATTTATATATTTTTTACATTTTTTCGGTTTATATTTTTCTTTCAAAAGCTGTCAACCACTCGAGCGCCAGCAAAATCTCTAGTGAATTACAATACGACTGAGCATTGTGCCGGCGCTGTAACTGTGTCAAGGGGACAGCGAAAACCTATTTTTTTAATATGTACCATTCTGTGAATCTCAAGACCAATATATGAACGAAGAGAAAAATGGGCAGAGCTCAATCGTCTCGCACATTTTTGGCCATGATGAAGATAAGTCAGGGACAAGAGTACCAATATAACACCAAAAATTGTGTGAAATACAATTATATAACCCATGAAATGCATATATTCCTTATTATTTTATCAAAACACATATGTTGAGAAACATTTTTTTACACACATATAATCCGTTTCCCAAAGAATGTCGTCAAAAATATTATAACACACGAAATAATTGGTAATTTTGGAATATGTCAAAGAATTTTCGCAACAAATTTATGTCATATGCATGCAAATTAAATATTATAAAATAAACAAATGCGACAATGGATTGAATAACAGTGAAACAAAGGCGTATGTGTTTCAGAGCGGAAATATATACATATATGCCAAAAGTGGGTTATATGTATTTTTGGATGTCACGTATATTGTATAATATTTGTATACACGCCAAAAATAATATTGCAATTCGCGTATGCAACGTGCATTGCGAAAAATTTAAACATTTTCGTGTATTAAAATAGCGATCCATGTCCGCAATTAAATGCCAATTGATATGGCTCCTCCTGCGATCGGATACGGTTACCATGTCGTGACATAAGGCACTAACGATAAATTATCAGAAATAAAAAAACAGTAATAATTGACGAATGCCTCAAAAGTAATAAATACATTAAATAAAAAATGAATTATTGACTTTGGGGCGCATTTGTCGGGGTCGATTTACTCCGCGCCCAATTGTCGTTTCGCCATATCAGAGATTCAGATACAGGAATATTTTTTGCCATTTCTCTATTGTGCCATCCTGTACACGAGCGTCTCATAAATCCGAGACAATTGAATTAAGTTGTTCTCCGCATAATTTATTTGGGTCATCGTATTTCTCAGCTGTGAGAACTCGCCAATATTGAATGAATCAAAAGGTTTTGCGATCCGATCGGCAATACAAAGCCCAGCCAGATAACAGAAGACATTATAAAAGAAGTGAAAGAAGTCTATGTATAGCTATTTTTTTTCTCTCTTGTAAATGTTAAACGTGAAAGATAAAACCTTTCATTGGCTATTGTGGCGCTGCTGAGCAGGAAGAAACAATCTTGCGGTGATTGACTTTTTGACATGGAGTCGATACCCGAGATTTAATATACGTCAGTCTACGTTGAAGCTGGTTTTCGATTTGAGATGTATTAGTCATCGTTAGACAATGGATGATCTCTGGATCGGCTAATTATTCTCATAATTAATACCAATTACTATTCAAAATAAATTAATGAGATCGGCCATTTTGTCATCATAACAGCTTTTTTTGCGTCCATACTTTTAAAAAAATTAGAATAAGAATAAATTTATTTAATATTAAAATCAGAAAGTATCATATAATAAGCCTGAATATTTATGATTATTTTTAATCGAAAAAATATGTTAATACAATCCATTAAATTAATCAATAACTAATTTAATGGAATTTGGTCATGGATTATATTTAATTATTCATTTTTCATTTTCAAAATTAGCAATAGAGATATAATACTAGTATTAAAATATAAAAATATATACAATTATTTATATTTTAGTATTACCATTTTAGTCATAATCTAGAATTATTTAATTTATGTGGATAATATGGAATATCTTGAAAAAACTAATGCAATTTATTTTTTAATCTTGATAAATATTTTTTATTATTCTCATACGAAACTATACAAAGTTTTTTTTTTTAAAAAAAAGAACGAGTCCAATTGATTATATTATATTGCAACGATCTGAGAAAATAACTGTTTATTTTTTTTTAGAAATTTGCAATGTCATATTGCACAAAACCTAGTCAAGTATGTAAAATATACACTTTTTACTATTAATTTTTAAAATTAAAGTAAAACAGCGATTGTATGAAAAAAAATCAGCAATCTACAAAAATCTTTGTACATCGCTGAATTTTTCCCCTGAATAATATTCTTTATGTGCGATATCTAATTTTATAATGCATAATTGAATAATATTAATTAGTGCAAGATAATGTGAAAGCTGCAAAGGAGAATTTAATTGCATTGCCATCGTAAAGAAGAAGGAAATAATAAAGCTTTTACAAGGTAACATATAGAAGAAAAACAATTTTCAATGATTTTTGTATTCAATGATAAATAATATAAATATACTATAACCAGGGGCGACTCGTCCATATACACTGCGGAGCTGCAGCACCCCTAAGCAAATATGTGTCTATTGGTTATATATTATGTATATAAAAATATAAATTAAATTTATATTTAGTGTTATGCCGGGTGGTGTAGAGCAAGAGAGCTCATCAGTGCTACTAGCGTCGTGTATTAGATGGATGCGGGGTGTCAGCGGGGTGGGGGGTTTCGTCGATAAGCGCTGTGTTGCGCTTATCGACACCACGGATTATAACCGATATATTATTATATCAGGATTTCCCACACTATGTTATGCTTAAAGCAGCGGTTTCCAAACTGGGAGGCGCGCCTCCCAGGGGAGGCGCGGGTATGGCCAGGGGAGGAGCCAAAAATTTTCTAAGAAATAAAAAAAAATATACCATAATATTTACAAATAAATAAAACTAAAAAGCAAAAAGAAGCTGTACCTCCTCCAAGAAAAGACGATACAGTTCATCGTATTTATCATTAGGATTTACAAGTATTATTATAGATGGCTTGGAAAAACCAATGTGTTTGTTATGTTCGAAAGTTTTAGCTTCAGATAGTATGAGACAAGTCAAATTAAAACGACACCTAGAAACATTCTGAATACGTTGAAAAGCCTATTGAATTTTTTGAAAGAAAAAATTGGACGAGATAAATATCTCAGAAGCAAACGTTCAAAAAAAAAAAAAATTGTTTCCAGTTTTCGGCTTTGACCAAAATGCATTATTGGCTTCATACCATGTCTCATACCGAACTGCAATCTTTAGAACACTCTGTGCAGAAATGGGAGCCGAATATGAATCCTTATTGTTTTATACTGAATTTCGTTGGCTATCCCGAGGCAAAATTTTGGCTAGATCAGTGGTTCTTAACCTGGGTTCGATTAATCTCAGGGGCTCGGTGAGTCAGTCTCCCGGGTTCGGCGGAGGTTGAGGTGAAGGCGGAGGTGAAAGGCAACAGCAGAAGTCACAATGATTTGCAGTAAATATTCATTATTATGGTTTTGTTTTATGTGAAAATCATGTTATAATGGTTTTGCTCTCTGTTTTTAATGGTTTTGTTAAAAAATCATATTTTATTTTTACAATAAAGGGTTCGGTGAACGCGCATATGAAACTGGAGGGGTTCAGTATCTCCAACAAGGTTAAGAACCACTGGGCTAGATTGTTTGAGCTTTTAAATCAAAATATGCCCGAGCTATACCAGCACCTTGATGATGATTACTGAATAGCCAAACTTGAATACGTGGCTGATATATTCGAGCATTTGAATGAACTTAATAAAAAAATGCAAGGTCGAAATGAGAATATATTGACGTGCTCCGACAAATTACAAAGATTGAAAAAAACTCGAACTTTGGCAGAAAGTTGCAAAAAGGATGTTTGGAAATGTATCAATTTAATACCTATATTTTAGCTTTGGTGTGCCACGGAATTCTAGGAAGAATTTTGGTGTGCCGTAGATGAGAAAAGGTTGCGGTGCACTGGTTTAGTGCTTTATTTTGCCACTATTTTAAAAGACCTTGGATTTTCAAAATTTATGTGGGTAACAGAATCCATCTAACCACAATGAAGAAGACGAATTTAAACTGAAAACTTTCGAAAAAAAAGAAAAATTGAATTATCATGTGATAGCTCACGTTCAAAAGTTTCAAAATGAAACCATGATTCAATTCTGAAGAATCTTAGTGGAGAGTAATGAATCATTGTATTATAAAGCAGAGCAAGTGCTTCACCGTTTAAACGTCGTATTTATGGCGAAACGGGCTTTTCAGACTAGCTGCGATGAAAACGAAATATCAAGCCAGATTAATAGTCGAAAAGGAGCTACGAGTGGCACTCTCCACCCTGCCCCCAAGATTTGAAAAACGTTGTGCCAATAAACAGCAACATCCTTCACATTACATTTTGGTGCGTTAGATTGGTTAGTAATTTAATATAAAAATAAATGTTCATATGTATGTACATGTTCGTATTTAGTTTGGTTTTGCTTAAAACATGCAAAACCTTGTTATTGTACTGTTAATTATATGTAATTATAAGAATAAACGCCGAATACGCCGCTTTTCGATGGGGTATATGTGTATGAAATGAATGTATGAAAATAATAAACCCCAAAAATGTAATGTGAAAGAATTGATAAATTCTTCGACATTTACCTTGACATTTAAAAAAAATGGATTATTCTATTACAATACAGGTGATGATTATTTTTATTTTTTTTTCTTTAGACTTTTTGAGAATAATGCAAAAAAATTAGGACA
Organism: Philopotamus ludificatus; assembly: GCA_022495035.1. NCBI lineage: Eukaryota > Metazoa > Arthropoda > Insecta > Trichoptera > Philopotamidae > Philopotamus > Philopotamus ludificatus. The sequence continues at coordinate 43,784 of JAGXCT010032707.1, forward strand.
TGTGGAATTTATATTAAAAGAGTTATTCGAGAAAAATCCTAAACTGGGGTCACAAATAGACCCCATCGGCACGGCTAGGTCTTCGACTGCTGAGATGTTGCTCGTTAGTTAAATAACAACGATATATTGTATTCCGACAGCCCAAGGGGTTAAGCCGAAGGACTAAGAGTACAATTTCCTAAGACGAGGATCAGCATTTTTTTTAAAGGGACACATTTAAAGATTATAAGCTAAATAAGTGATTCTCAAAATGGGCGAAAAATATATTTCCGGTATGTTTTTTTATATATACCCATTCTTCGGGTGAAATTCCTTTAAAATTGTTTATAGGGGAGAAAATATAGTATGTAGGGGAGAAAAATAAAAAAACTTGGGGTCCCAAATATACCCCATCGGCTAGGTTTACAAAATTTGAAACCAACTCTTTTGCAATATTTACACAAAAGTATTCAAGATAAGACTCTTAGTTAGCATAAAGATTAAAAGAAGATTCCAACACCGTGTTTTAATAGTTTCAATAACATTGTATTATATAATAGGTTATCCAAGAAGAATTGTTCTTGACTTACGACGAAGTTTCGTTCACCCAACTTTAGGTATTTCTTCGAGTTTATCTACTTTTTTTAAATTTTCTATGTCACTTTGAAGTATCTCTTGCTGCTTTTATCATTTTTTTTCAAAACTAATTACAGATGCAGTATTCAAAGATGCAGCAATCTCCTGCATGATTTTATTTGTATCATATTTTGTCGCATTTCAGAGAATATTTGACAAAAACTGAAGAAAAAAGAGGCGAGGTTGTCGTTAGTCAAAAAATAATTTTACTGGTCATGGTGAAATAAACATCATTGATGCTTTAATTTTTATATCATCAATTTTATTTTATTATCAGGGGTAAAATGACAAACCCCGAAACCAAGAAAGATCATATTCATCACTATATGCTATTTTTTTTATTATCTGGGTCTAAACCAAGTTGTGGCATTCAAATATAAGCTAGTTCTATGGGAAAATCAATTAAAAAATGAAGAATCAACTCAGATTCCGACATGCAACATGATTAAATCAAGTTTAGATGAAACTGCATCGCATAAAAAATACAAAAAAAAAAAATTATGCAATAGAAATTAATTTGAAACAAGATTTCATAACTTACAATTATAGGAAACAAGTATTTTTTAAATTTATTAATTTATCTAAGTATTATAGTTATATTAATTTAGAATTGGTACCTAATCAAATACAAATACGAGTACAATAAAACCCCGTTTTTACGTGCCCGGATTTCACGTTTTTCCCCTGTTTGCGTTCAATTTTTACAATCCCGTTTAATTTCAGTACATTTAGTACCCACTTTTAAGTTTTTTATTTCCCTGCAATTAACGTTTGAAAAATTTGAAATTCAAATTAATTAAAAAAAACATATTTATTGGAATGCGCGATATTATAAAATGTTTGAAATGATAACTTAACCCTTTGTACTCCAATGCCGCCATAGAAGCGCCATCGAAGTTTTCCGTATCACTCGAATGCCGCCGCTATGACGGCTGCAGCAAATCAATTACGTATCATTTATAAAATTATTTTTTTAGGTTTTTAATATTCCTTATATTTATAAACAATGATAATATTGCACAAATCTAAAATAATAATTTTTTAAATAATATGTGTTGAGGTATTGGGGACTTCAAAAAATTTCTAGTGCAAAAGGTTAAATTTGTTGTAAAAAACAACTTTTAAGCTAAGATGATTTGATGGGAGCTAAGAAAACAAAAAAAAAACAACTTATTTCTAGATATGTGCCCTGCTCATCCGACAAATTCAACACTAATAAAATTAGCATTAAAATATCTATTTTAGATGCAATGCATTACAGAGTGAAATTTAAGCAATAAGAAGATCAAATAGAAGATACTAGCGATAAGAGCCTCGACAGAGCCGGGCCAGAAACGACAGTAGAGGATATTATGGCGTAAATTTCTACCGAAACTTTCCAAAATTACATGGACCTCGACATTGACGTGACTGTTATGAATTTATGGATATCGATGATATAGTGGTCACATTCAAGTAAAACTTATCCTACGAAGGATTATTTAATGAAAGAGAGGCAAACTTTACCCATCCAAATCCAACAAAAGATGCTATGAGGCATATTGAGAGCTTTAAAAGCTACTTTACCACCATTGAAAACGTAAAAAACTAAAATTTCTGTTAACTTAAGTGCTGTAAACCAGCACAAAAATATGTATCAAACCGTGATTATGTAAATAATAAATAATTTAACTTTTTTTTTCTAAACCCGAAACTATTTTCCCTCTAATTATGTTTTTTTATCGGTCCCAAACATGTCTCTCTTTCTACCCTATTTCTTATTGACTCTCTTTAGTTCCCTCAGTAGTAAATCCTGATCCACCAAATATGAGCATAATAAACAGGAAGCGCGAACTTAAAAGACCTAAATATGTACAATCAATATCATAACTCATCAGGACCAAGACTCTTAGAGCTTGAGACAGAATTAGGCCACTTAAAATGGGACCTAATAGGTCAGAAGAAGCGGATACAACTGCTTAAATCTCAAAAATGGCAACTGCTTCACCTATAATAGTACACCTTCCGGACGTACTAGGGGCGTTGACTACCTAATTAACAGAGATATTAGGAAAAGCACATTCGAATTCAAAAGCCCACCAGACCGTGTAGCAATAATATATGTGTGTACGTATATGTGGGTATGTAGGTATGTATAAAAACATCATCGAAGGGAAGTACATCTCGCTATCATACAAAATGCTTAGGATTTAAAGAATGCTTAGAATTAATCACGTAAAGATGTGTAGAAACGCAGGCTTTGGAATAACCACGCAGAGGTATGTAGAAACACTTCTTAGTATCTCAGTCACCAGTAATTGGTGTAGAGATAGGACTATCCCGTGCTAGGTTGACCCGGTTCCCTAGACATCCAAAGAAAAAACCGCTTCCTAAAAACTCGCCCCGTCCTTCAGTTCCCAGGCCGAAGTGGCAACGAAAAAACTCGTGCAGATGGAAGCAATGCCACACCCGGCGGCTGTTTTCCCCCAAAGAGTCCTCCGTAAGGCTAGTGGATCAACCTGCACCAGGATTACGTAGCCAACTAATGTTG
>JAGXCT010032708.1:0-30034 GCA_022495035.1 Philopotamus ludificatus
ATAGTAAAAGCCATACGAAACCATCTTCATCATTATTTATATTATTAAATCAATTCATTTAGTATGATAATTACAAAACAAAGATTAAAATGTTGTGCATTTTCGTATAAAAATATTTGGAGCTGAATCGAAAATCAAAAAAAACTTTTTATTTTAGAAACGAAATTTGTTTTATAGTATTATAAAATTTGAATAATTGAATAATAACATATTACTTAACTGAATTATCTGAACTTAAGTGAATATTTGGACGTTGCAAAAAATATTATTTATTCAAAATCATAACCCTTGCTTGCTGAAATATCTAACTCAGCCATAAAAGGTATCAGCCACTTCGTAATATAGAAAGTGGTGGCTAAATGATAGCTATGCTCATAAATATTGGCGTCGGTTAAACTAACGGTTCATTAGTGTGATGTACATCATATAATACACACATTTACTAGACGTTAAAACAATCAATAAAATTTCAACGAGTATTGCGTGGTGTAATCACAAGCGATTAATTGCCTGTATTTCTGTCCAATTTCGTCTATAGCAACGTTTGCAAATTGATTAAAACATCTACGTATTACGTGATAGTTTGATAAGAAGGGTTCAGCGATCGTTTCAATTAACCTGGCGCATCCCCACCCCGGCTGACTCCGCCCATCTCATAGTGCGTCCCTTTCCGCGTGGCAGTTGCAATTTTTTTTGCGCACGGTGTATGCGGAACTCACGTTGACGTGTCGCGTGGGCACCATACCACTTTCACCTGTGCCATATGATTTAGTGAGCCAGGCTCACCTGCTCTTCTCGATAATTATTTACAGGCGATAATTAAGGATCGATGCCGGCCGATACCGAGATCGATGTCGGTTGCGTCGGCCAAATCGTCGGCTTTACGACCGATGCTATGGGAAAATAGAAATTTCGCGTGTTCATAAATTGTGTAAATCGCAGTAAAATGATAGATACGAGCTGACTCTCTGAATAAATTAACTTGCGAGATGATCGTAAAGCATGGTATGTTGGCAATGCAGGTGTGTTGGACGTATATTAAAGGAGAGAAATGGCAAAAAAATAACCGAATATATTATTCAATTTGATTCCACGCGGAAGGGTGTTTCTGAAAAATAATAATTGCTACCTATAATTGGAAAGTTGCATAGTATTGTCTTTATCGTCGCTTTCTAATATCTCACACATCCATTCGATATGCTCATATAATTTATGACCAATTTCTTACATGTCCATCTTTGACTTTACAATTGGACATCGTTTACAGCTGAATTACGACGTTTTCTATGAAAAGTACATATAATACAAAAATCAGTAATTTTAAAAATAAATATAATATTTATATGCAGTTTCAATATTAAAACACCATTCAGAAAGTTGAACACATTTTTTTGAACAGTTTTAACAAAAAAAAAACAACAAAATAATATTGTGCTTATCTCAACTTTGTATTCTAGTTTCGAAAGTAAATATTTCAAGATTTACATTTAAATAAAAACAGCGCGGAACCTTTCGCGGATTTAATGAAACGGTGCGGCGTGCCAGTGCGTTCCGGCCCAGTTCGGCTACATATTGTATAATATTATAACTATAACATATTATAACAAAATAATGCCTAAAATTACCCTGGATGTTTATAAATATATGTAGAATTATTATTTTTCATGTATTGGTATATTTTTCCTTGGCGTATCTTGACATTGGTAGTCATAATGGATGTTCATTTTATTGCTGACTGATAAATGATTCTTGTGGAAAAATTGTAGGATATGAAAAAAAATGACCAAACACAACACGGCTATTCGTTGGACAAGACTCCCAGCATATTTTCCCTAGTCTCTAAGATAAAAGCGAAAAAATCATCAAAGGACGATGCTTTTTCAACATTGAGAAGATACAGATAGCTGAAAAAGCTGAAAGTGGGCGGCTCTCAAGGATGCATGCTAGCGAATAATGAGAGCGGCAATGGGCATGGGACTGAGGATCAATGAGATCACGACAAAATACATGCCTATATGCCAAGGACGAATCTTTGAACCCCTGAGCGTCGAAGAGTATAGCTTTAAGGCCGTCCAGGAATACACATATCTCGGCTCAGATATTACAAAAAAAAAATGAAATCAATTTGAAAGTACGAAGAAGAACCATACTGGCAAACCGGTGCTACTTAGGATTTTAACAGCATCTATGGTCGAGATTCCTCTCAAGTTAGACTGAAGTCAAGCTTAACATGACCCTCATCAGGGCCGTTTTAAGGCTCCGACAAAGCAAGATGAGAGACAATTGGATATCCTGGAGATGAGGATTATAAGACGTATCTGAAACAACGAGGAGCTGTGCCGATTTTAAAAGGATATATCTATCACAGCTGTCACCAGAGTGTGCAGACTCCGGTGGTCACGTCACATGTCAAGGATGCAGAACAGTCAGCTACTAAAAAGCCGTATGGTTAACAAGCCTTCGTGTCTCCTGAGGATCCTGACGGAACTGAAATTATCCTGAGGATCCCGTCTCTCATCAGAACTGATGATTAATGAGATCAAAACAAAGTACATGCTCCTGTGGTCATCTCCTCTCATCTTTCCGATACCGATATAATTATTATTAGCAATCACAGACAATCTGATCGACACCATCTCTGACGTTCTGGCTGCAGACTCCACCTCGACATTACAGGAGGAGCGCCCGGTGTACCCGTGGAAGCCCAGCCCCGGCCAAGTCGTGATTGTCCGAGGAGTGCCTCTCTGCGGATACTCTTGACATCAGACCGCCATGAGTTTATCACCGGCGAGGAGTAAAGGCTTGCTGTGGTCCGAGTTACAAATCCTTCAATATATTTTTCACGTTTTACATAATCTTTACACTCCTATACCAAGGGCGACTTTTTGAACACATGAGAGTTGACGAGTACAGCTTCGAAATCCTTCAGGAATTTACATTTCTTGGCTCACTAATAACAACAGATAACGTAACCGATATAAAAGTCCTAAGCAGAACCATGCTGGCAAACAGGTGCCACTTTGGATCTACGGTGAAGATTCATCTAAAGGTAGACCATAGTCAAGCTCAATACGCGATCTTTAGAAGAGACTGTCTCAACCTTGATGTCAGGGCTATGACGGTCGTCCTCCAGATAAGCTACTGACACGCGACAACACTCGACTCTAGCACACGGGTCTTTATTTTGGGTTCTGACAAAGCAAGATGAGCGACAATTGGATATCCTGTAGAGGAGTCCGAGTGTTCAGAATCCGGTGGGATTATCACGTGCCAAGGAGGAAAGAATGATCCAGGCTGAGGTGGTTGCACTGTGTACAGTGGGATGCTGCATTATTTAGACTGGCCGGAAAATGGAGCGACGTGGCGGCAGATCGGTTGAAATGGAGAACGGTGTTGAATGAGATCAGGGCTCTACACTAGAACTGTTACGCTAAAAGAATGTGATTCCAATAATAATGATGATGATTTCGTATAGCCATTCTTCGCGTGCTCGTCGTTGTTGGGGTTTACCGGGGTGACTTTGTTAGGATTGGTAATGTGATGGAGGACGGCTAGAGGAACTATCCCGGCATTTCCCTTTGGATGGCTAGGGAGCCGGGTCAACCCAATCACCAATTACTACACCAATTACTAGTGACAGAGATACTAGGAAATGTTTCAATATACCTCTACGTGGTTATTCCAAAGCATGCGTTTCTATAGACCTTTACGTGATTCGTGGCATCTTCTACCTTGTTGGTATAGGAGTTTACCCTCTCGACTGTGTCCAGGCAAGTAGGAGGGTGTTTGTCTCGGTGTTCGTTTATTCTCTTCTCTAAGGCGTTATCTGCTGATAACGAGTCACGAGTGACAAGTAGCGAGCGACCCCACACTCACACCTATATAGATATACACAGGCATACATATGCACATCTGCCCAAAACAAGTCTCAAGTAGCGTGTTGCAAGTGATTATTAGCCCTGTCGCGCAATAGCAATCCTTTCATCATCGGAAAGACCTCCTCTGAGAGGGGTCTGTGTTATTCGTAGAATAGTTCTAGAGGCCGCCCTCTATTGCCGTGGCCGTAATATTGGATAGTTTAAGATTCTTATATGGAAACTCGCCGTAGGAAAAAGGTTTATGACACCTCGCTATCCAACGGCGAGGTTTCGCCCTGTCTTCAATCGTTTTCAAGGCAGGGTCTGATCAAAATATCTAAAATAACAAACATGATACAAGTTAAATAGCGATATAAATTGGGGTATGTATAAATCCTTTATTGTGAGTAATTCTTTGGATTGACTTATCTGGTCGCTGGTTTTCCCGCGGCTATGATGGATATAGTGCCGCTGGACGAAGGGGGGTAGTCGAGCGGGGGGATAAATTTATATCAACCGCGCCCGCAAGCCCGATGCACAAAACACTTTTCATTCGCGGTCGCGTATAATGTTGTATAGAAAACAATGGGTTCTTTTTATGGAAAACTGAGAAGAGAATTTAATTTGAATATGTAAGATCAATTAATAGCGCGTCTATATGATTCGAAATCTGAGTAGGTACAATATTAATATCATGTTATGACCCAATAAATGGGATCTATCTGTATTTTTCTTCATGGAGAACTAGAATTTAAATTTAAATTTAAATTATTGCATTTTTTCGACCATTCCATTTATTTTTACATACCAATAGAACAGAAAAACCGCTATAAAATCAATCAAACTTTCTTGATCCGTACGTTTATCGTCCGCGCCACCAAACCAGCTCATAATAACCACCGACTATAAAGCACGGCCAGCAGGCCGCGTCAATTAAGTTTTAAAAATATTCATAACAAATGGCCGCGGTTATCAATCTGCCATATTAATTAAGATTCCGGCGGCGGCGGCGGTGCACGTACCGACCAAAATTTTCTAAAAACACAGAGATGCCCGAAACGGGCACAGCGCAGTCACGGCGCGCAGGTCGCGAACCCGGTGGGAACAGGAGTGGGCTGCGCACTGCGCATGCGCACGGGCCCGAGCCGTGTCGTGCGCGCGCGCATCGGTGAAATCTGTTATCGACACGAACTCATCAACTGGAAATTTTTGTATAACGATTTTTTTTTGGCTAATTGTGCGCCGTCCTTGTCTGCTTCCATTTCTCAACATCATGAGCGATAAGATACGTGCCATGAATTTAGATGATGAAGATGGCCCGGGTGAAACCATTAGATAGATAAAAAGTGGCTTTTAAGAAAGTAAGGTTATCCAATTTTATCAATAAAAAAAAACTTGGGTACTTCTGAAAAAAATATATGTATGAGATGTTGGTAAGAAAATAATTGCCGAGCTGGACTGAGGCCATATGTTACTGTTGGTGCATTCTGAGTACTTCTCGATGATGATTTTCAGCTGAAATGGTTTTACCGGTTTTCATCATCAAAAATTGATTATATTTTTTTATTTTCATTTATTTATCATAAAAACAATGCGTGATTGGCATTACAGAATAACCAGGTCACCAATCACGCATAAAAACATAGTAGAAAAGTGAAAACTCTCTGTTACCGGAGAGTTTCTGAAATGTCCTCACATTTGGCGGAAGAAAAAACACACACAAACGAGCTCAGTGGTAATGAGGCCCATAAGGACAACTTGCACAGGACAAGGAGTTATGTACTACGCCAACTAACAGCTTGAAGAAGTTCTTTGCCAAGTAGATCGACCTTCTTTTCTCGAGAGTTACTTACCCCAGGCAGCCCTGTACCCATGCGCTGGGGTATAAACTAGGGAAAATTCAAACTCCTTCATCTAAAGATATCTTGGAATTTTTTTCTGGACTTTCTATAATCTGAGGGAATTCGATGCGTCATTAGGCGCCCATGTAATGGAACCTTATTCGGAGCAAACTCCAAACCAATGTATCGTATAGCACTCGTATAACTAAGGTGCTATGTATGTGATGAGAATATCTCAAGACAAAACCCAACATTCTTGATGATCCCATACACACGTCCGATACAAAACTAAATTTTAATTTGGAATAAAACAAAATACCTAGATCTTTAACAGACGATTGCTTAGGTAGAGTTACATTCCCAAGTCTGATGGAGTCCTTTGGTATAAAAAATGTCATTATTTGACATTTTCCATTTTAATATTACCCAATTGCGCAAAGAATCAATGTCCAACTGCAACGAAAGGGCATCATCCGTTGTACTTCAACTTGAAGTGATTTAGAAATCTTAATCATTTGAACCAATTATAAGATAAATAAACGTCCACATTACTCTGCGGACCACCGAAATTTTCTCGCGGACCACCAGTGGCCCGCTGACCATCACCTTGGCGACCGCTGATCTACAGTGAATTGATTTGCACAGATTAGGATATTGAACATCTTCATCCTCTCTTCAAGCATAAAATAATCTACAGATTATTTTACCTACGATTTGTGTTTGTGTACAAGATTGTGTACAAGATTTAATCGCAAGTACAGAATTACTAAAATACAGGCTAGAACATGGATCATTTCTGTTACTTAAAAGAGATTTGACTAACTTCAACTAATGCCTTTAATTGATTATTATTAACCAAAAAAGGACGATAACCATATCCTCCAACTTCAAGTACTAAATTCAATGAAATCATTCCATATTGGCGACTTATGACGCCTCGACTTATTCCCTCAGATTATAGAAAATCCAGAAGAAATTTCTAAGATATCTATATGAAGGAGTTTGGATCCTAACCCAATTTATATCCCAGCGTATGAGTACAGGGCTGCCTGGGGTATATTATTATTAAATAAAAACCTATTTTTTATTAATATGTGTTTATGCGTGATTGGCGACCTGGATTTATCTGTAATGCCAATCACGCATTGTTTTTTTTATAATAAAAAAATAAATAAATATTGCGCTCTCAATTATACCTGGAACAAAGGCATATTATGATTTTTTTGATAATTTCAACTGATTCATATTCAATTTTTAATTAAATAAATTGAAAATGAATTAGAAATGCAGACAAAAGGCGCAAATATTTTCCAGTCAACATAATCAGGTGTCTACATGTAAAAAATATGAGAGGAAAGAGGAAAACAAGTGAAAGGAGCTAGGGATTAATAATAAAATAACAACATATGCAAAAATCTTTCGGTTTGCACGGTAGATTCGTTCGTTTTAAAATATACCGTGTAAATCGAGACCACCTCTGCTAAACGAAACGTGGGCATATGCTTTATTTATTACTCATTGTAAAGCCACCTAAAATGCGACCGTGTTGATCGAATACCGTGAGAATAAAAATGCCTTTATTTTCATTCTCAAAAATCATAATTACTTTAATTAAAACTAAGGAATAAAATTGTATAAATAAATTAATTAATAAGACTTAATCAACGTATACGATTTAGTTTTAAAACGATTCACAAGATTGATTTTTTACAAAATCAACTTTTTTGTCGCCCTATCTTCCGGTAAGTTTCAATGATGTAGTGCCCCTCTGCACACAGTTCGACAATTTCACCCTTGGGCTTACGCAGTGTCCAACAGAGTGATTCCCCTATAGTTAAAGCTGTCTGTTATGCAGTGGTCCCAGGCGCACTTGAGAGGCCCCAGGCGCAGTTTATTTTTGAGGGACCCCTTTCATAAAATACTTTCATTTCCCCTAAATGTGCATTATTTTTTTTACACAATGTTATTAGTTTTAGTTTTAGGTAATACTGCTAAATTGATATTAAAAAAAATGTTTTGAGAGCCGAAGCTTTGAGGCCCCAGGCTCGCGCCTTATGCGCCTAAGGGTAAATCCGCCCCTGCTCTTATGTCTCCCTCCTTGTACAGCGTTCATATGATTCCAATCATCCAATTCTTTGGAGTCGTTTCTTCCTTCCAAACGATTACCATCAGGCTGTGAATACATGAAATCAGTGTACTCCCGCCGCATTTCACCAGCTTGGCTTGTACATTAACCAGGGCAGGGGTTCTACAGTTCTTTACTTTTTGAACTACTGTCATCTCTTTGCAAGTTTTTTGCGAAATTCGTGTCTTCCTCTTTATAGTGATTGAGTAGTTTACCAAAGTCATTAAGTAGTAGTCCGTTCCATTTTGATTTAAGTTCTTTTCAAGAATCATTTATAATTTTTATAAAACATCCTAGAATTTAGTAGCTGGCCTAGCTGTTCTATTTCTTTTAGATTATTGAAGCCATACCATTGACGCTTCTTTATATTCCTCTCCTCTTCTGCGTTTGTATTCTTCTGTGGACCCTCTAGTGCAGTGGTCGCCAACCGATACCACATAAGTTACCCGTCACTCGCGAGTGACATTTCGGCAGCTCGCGCAGGATATTTTATCATATTGGACCCCGAAATGAAATATTTTTCGAACTAAATTCCAATGAAATGCTTAACAAGTTGCCAGTGTAAATTGAATTTCTAAGTAAAATATAGAAGTAGTCAGCGATGTATTACGATGGGAACTACGCCATACATTTTGTCTCTCTCTCGCTCATTTGTATTGCTGCTTACGTGAGAATGAGATGGTCTCACTTTTGTGTGTGCAAGGTGAATATAAGAATCCCTATACACCACTAACGCCAGTCACTTTAACCAATCCTGGCTGCTCGTTAACTAACGGCGTCACCCGATGGGGTCTATTTACCAGTGGTGTACGGTGGACTTGATGTTGGGTGTGCTGAATGTGGAAAAAAATACAGTTTTATTATTATTTATGCAATAATAATTATATTCTTGGTTTTTGCGACATAATTTTTTTAAGTAATATCAATGGAGAAAAAAATACTCATAAAACTAAAACAGAAGGACACACTTTACGATAGTTCCATTTGTATTTTTTTTCGCTCACATCCTTATCGAGTTTGACGACCACTGCTCTAGTGCATTTGTTTTGGATCATTTTTAGATATGCTTTGTTTTTTTCTATTGGTAATCTTTTGATATTCTCCATCAAACCATTCGTTTCATTCGAATAATATATACATGATAAATTATTTTCATTTCTTAAAATTTTTTTTGACGTTTTCTTTAGAATGTCTCGATTTACACGGTTTTTTATACGGCATCCATCAGGACCTGATATGATTTTTAAGTTTGACCCAAATCACCGTTCTCATCTGTCGATACATCCGCGTTTCACAACAGAAGTAACATCAATCCGACGTTCTGACAGCAAAAATCCGACGAAAACTCGACCCAGCACGTGCTCCCATCTTCATCTCATTCATGTTGCGGACGAAATTAGGCTGCATCAACACTTACCGAAATTAAATTTGATGTAGTGAGAGAGAAAAAAACCAGATATTTGACGCGGTCGATATAAAAAAATGACACATTACACGCGGAATCGTGGAATCGGCGCACGGAGCGAGTTGTTAAAAGTTATCCGCTTGATTGACAACTGCTGTGATGGTGGATATCTTCCGTAGGTGCAAAAACTGCAATCGTGATAACCCCAGTTATATGGCTAATATAAATCATGACCATTTTTCTCACCACCGCCGTCGATGTGCGAGCGGACCATTAGCCGGATGGGCATGGTCCTACACATTCTACCGGTTGCTTTTTTTTCTACATCAATTCTTCACATCTGAAGGAATGCGCTCGAGAATCTTTTCATTTTCATCATTAAATCATGGGAGATTTGTTCTGGTATTGAAGAGCGTCTAAATCATAATCGACGGTGCCAATCAGTCTGACTTCTCGACATAGCGAACAAATAGCTGAAATAATTGAGAACAAATAATAATTGGATACCTGTATCACTGGAGCATGTGCTATGCAATTACTAAACATTGTAAAGCAATGCAACTATTTGAAATGTGCATTGAACATTGCTATAATAATATTACTTACCGATCGAGCATTGATCGTGTGATATTTTCTCGATTAATATTTTTCACACAGCTGTTTGCAATATTGTAAAATGGAATTTGTTCAAATCAAGATTAGATTTTATATAATAATCTAGAATAATTTTATTAATACATCAAAAATACTATCAACACTCAGAGTGCCGAATTATGCTCAAATCATATTATTCATCATTTATTTATTATTATTAAAAGACAATGCGTGGTTGGCATTACAGAATGATCCAATTCGCCAAAAGTGCAATAATGAAGAAACTGTATAAAATTAAAAAATTGTAAATACATTAATTTCTCTGTTTTAAAAAATATGAAATCTCTCACAAAACAGATCAACAAACTGGAGGAAATTTATATCCAAAATATCAAGATGATTAGCCAAGTGGTTGAGCAGAGTAATAGCTCTGATTACCGAAGAGTTTCCGAGAGCACCTGTCCTCATATTTGGAGGAAGAAAAAGCAGACGCGAACGAGCTCGATGGGAGTGAGGTGGCGCCCATAAAGGCAACTCACACAATACAAGAGGATTATGTGAAGAAGTGCCTTGCTAAGTAAATTTACCTTCTTTTCTCGAGAGTTACATACCCCAAGCAACCCTGAATCCATGCACTGGGGTATAAGCTCGGGTAAAATCCAAATTCCCTCATGTAGAGATATCTTAAGAATTTCTTCTGAATTTCCTCTAGCGAGGATATTCGAAGCGCCATATGGCGACTAGACCAGAGGTTCCCAATCTTTTTCGGTTTACGGCTCCCTTAAACACATCAGATTTTTCCGCGGCTCCCTTAATACATCAGATTTTTTTAAAAATTGTTGACAAAAACGAGCGCAAAAAGATGGCGCAAAAAATTCTAGAATTGGAAACTTCAACAAATTTGCCGAATTGATTAATTGAATATTTCGCGGCGCCCTTATGATGACACACTTTAGGAATCACTGGCCTAGACAATAGATGCTGATTCAACTTCGAACCAATGTATCGTATAGCAACCTTATTACTAAGGTGCTATGTATGTAACGCAAATTTCTCTTGCACAATGCACACCTACAGTGGAATGCACACCTACAGTGGAATGCATACCTACAGTGGAATGCACACCTACAGTGGAATGCACACCTACAGTGGAATGCATACCTACTGTGGGCACTGGAACAAAATAAAAATTATTATTATTATTACGTTTATTTTCAACATTTTATTTTCAACTTTTTTTTTTTAAAAAACCGTGTAAAGGCGAAAGCGATGTAAAAAAAAAAAAGTTCCGACAAATCGAGGGATAGGTGTACACATATTTATATTCAACACAAAATCGTTTTAAAACCTTTCCGCGAGATAGCGATCGTACTTCACTATGATACAGTAAAACTCCGTGCACTGAATACATCTCTGTGCACAAAATACTAAATAATCTTGTTTCTTATTTATTCTTATTTGTCATTATTTTTTTCTTTTATATTCTTATTTTTTTTCTTATTTATTCTCATTTTATTATTATTTATTCTTATTTTTTCTTATTTATTCTGATTTTATTCTTATTTATTCTTATTTTTTTCTTATTTATTCTGATTTTATTATTATTTATTCTTATTTTTTTCTTATTTGTCCTTATTTTTTTCTTATTTGATCTTATTTTTTTCTATTCCAACCACTTCAAGTCGAGATATTGATGAATTCTTCATTAATAACTTGAATATTTTTTTAAATGGATTAATCTATTCCTTCTGTTGTTGTTTGTTGTTGTTGTGTATATAAATATGTTCTCATATGTATTATTTGTAGATTAAATATATAAATTCCTTAAATATGCTATGTGGAAAAATATTTATAAATGAATATTTGTACTTTGTACTGATTTTTTTGCGGCCCCCGCGAGGAATCCTGCGACCCCCCAGAGGGCCGCGGCCCATAATTTGGGAAGCACTGCTCTATTACATATCTCGTATACATGTGATTGAATCTAAATTAAGCGTCGAATAGAATTCCCAGAACTTGACCATTGGCGACAGTCTGGGAAGACGATTAGTAAATGCCCATTCGAGCAAAGAATTGATGCTCGAGTTCATAATCTAGTTCATAGTCGGCAAAGAGTGAGAAGTTACAAGAGAGGACATGGCGTATTCCGCTAATAAATAAAACGAATAATAATGATCCTAAATCCCAAACACTGTGGGATTCCCGAAGTTGCATCGTAGACACATGGCGTTCTACATTGGTGCATTTGATTCGCAAAGGGTGTATTTGACGTAAAAAACCTGCATCTTAATTATTTCGAAATGCAGATGTTAAAAAAATCCCTTATTTTATCACTAGTTCAATTTTCTCCCTAAACATTAATAAATTTATTTCAAAGCTCTTTAATATAATTCTGACAACTCACTAAGATTGTATAATTAACGGTAAAAGTCGACCATTAGCAAACTATGTATATCTTATGGAAAATATAAAAATTTAAAAAAAAAGAAATACGAATTATGAACTTACTCTTATCACACCCTATGTTTCTTACCTACCCCTATCAAATACTATGGGACATAAAATAAAATATTAATACGATAGCCTTTGATAAGCCTAAAAATAAATATATTTTTATTTAAATGTTGATTTACATATATGCATCGTTGTTTGTGAAAGTGGTATAAGTCCATTTATTTGTATTGTGAGATATTTAAATGTTTACGTTTGCATAAGGATACAAATATTGGTATTAATCAATTCAGGTATTTTTTTTTTGTTAATTGTCAATATGTTAGAATTTATTATGGAAAAATAATTAATAAAAATATTAAAGAAAATAATCCATTTTTAGCTACAAATGGACTTATACCACTTGTTATGTATTTTAAAATTATCACATAATGATATTGCTCAAATTTTTAGATTTTCCTCGTTTTTAAAATAAATCAGGAACTCTAATATGAAAGGTTTTGGTTTTGTAAAAAATTCTGTGTTGGACGTATAATTAACTTATTCCAGTTTAAAAAATCAACATTATTGGGACAACATAGAACAGCTCAACTAGTTTTAATAATTTCATTAGCATATCGTACACCATTGACAGTGTGATTTTGACTATAAAAGGATGATATCTATATCTAACCAATCCGATTTCGATTATGGACTTATACCACTTTCAAAAAAAAATCGACTCACATTGCATAAATCAAATTTGTTTAGAAAAATAAAAATTATTAAAATTATTCATTCTGATTTAAAATCTACCTTGACATATGTAATACATTTTTTTTAATAAAATAATAATGAATAATATGTATTTTTATTGGAATACGAAATCGGATTCGTAGACTCGTCCATTTTTCACAATTCCACACCCCTGCTTTATGCAAATATTTGTGTAAACCCACCCTTCTCACATTGGATTGTTTTATTTATTGAAAATAAAAATAAATGGCATATATGGCTATTAGTATCCTGAATAATATCCAAAAAAATTAAGAGATGGACTTTGAAATGAACATATTTTTTACTCTTATACATATAAAAAAATATTACAAAATATTAAAAATGCACTCTTTAAAATTGACATATTTACGGTAGTTGACCGTTCATTGGGCATTTAACATCATAGGTAGTCAGTGCTTAGTTAGGTGACTACCTCATAAATTCTTGTTGACAAAACCTGGCAAAAATTTGTGATTTATGAGTAATTATCTATGTCGTTAGCCCACCGGGGACGGTCTGCGCCACAAATCAAACACAGTGGCCTCTTTGACGTTCCCCCAAATTCACTAATCCTCCTATTCACCACCGCCATAATTCACAGCGATCACAGAATACGCATTATCTTGACGTCTCAATCACAAAAATGTTTACCACCATTCTTCCCCGACGTTCGAGGGCCGCCGGCGCATACCTTGACTAAACACCTGAATGTGGCCGATGATAGTTTTACGACCGGCTTTGTTCACCAAATCCCATACAGGTAAATTACTCGGACTCTTTGTGGCCGGGACAAGACTGCTGCAGCGTGGGCCCGCCGAGATTCCGAAAAATTACCAAAAACCTGCCCACGGGGACCCGGGGCCATAAACGGAAGTGCGTTATTAATTTACGACGGTCCATCGGAGGTGTGAAGGCAGCGCCGCTGCAGACTGCCGCATATCTCCTCATCAAGTCAACGGTGGGCTATTAGGGCCACAATCGGACCGTGACGGATGGCCACGGTACAAAAATCTCCAAATAACCGCTCACAATGCTCTCGTAGTAATCGCCGTGTGAATGACTCGCAGGATGGCCGTCCGTGTTTGGGTTTTGACAGCTGTGACAGCTAAGGACAACAGCGTTTGATTTGCCCAGTCGAGACTTGCATATCTGCTGTGTGCATGCTCCAATGCACACAAATGACAAGTCTCCATCAATCAGCTTCTGGGCACATCTATGAATACACCAATACCTTCAGTTCAAAGAATTAATTAAAATTAAATAATAAATTAAATAACTTAAAAAACTATTTTCTTCATATATTATTGCTGCTCGATAAATTAAGTTATCTAATAATAAAAATAAGACCATCATGTTTTTTTAAGATACAACTCAATGTCGTTTATATAAAGAAAACTCTCCTATAACGCTCTAAAAAACCAAGCGATTATAAAAAAACAGGGTCAATGTCGTTTCGTTGACAAAAATAAATAACACGTGACATTGACATTGAACAAGATCATTTAAAATAGACTGGAATAGAAAAATGATCGATCAATTTATTTCATTCAATTTACAAAATAAAATAAAAAACCCTCATAACGCGGGTTTTATACAACGTGGTCCCGATTTCTTCGTTATAGGAGGGCTTACAGAATTCACTAATAAGTATTTAATTAGTTTAACTTTTACGCGGTTAAGGAATATTTTTCCAAAAATATAATGCAATTTCTGTATTATATTTAGTAATTAAAATATATATATATATATGTATTATCAGAATTGTTTATAGATTTTTAAATAGTAATAATGTATTGTTAATGTTTTATAAATAATTATTTAATTTCCTGCTAGAGGAAATATCACCGGTATACCGGTCATTAAAAAAAGTAATATACCTAATGAATTATTAACATGCATTATTTTAAAATGTATTCTTTATATAATGATAATTCCTAGTCAAAAGAAACTTGGATGGATAATCCGGTCATTGTTTTGTGAATGAGTTATAACAGAGGTCGGCAAACTTTTTTTTTCAAAGAGCCTATTGTAAATATGTTGGGCTAAGCAGACAATTGATGTTTATTATATATGTAGGTCTATAGCTTATTACTAAGTAAACAACAATGTCGACTAGTAATGAGAGAAATGAAATTTCTTTCGGATGTTTTTTTTTAATTTCAAAATGAGGGATCAAAGTGTTTGCGTCAGTTAATTAAATGGTTTTGTAAATATTTAACTTAAAATACTATGTTTTTGTTTACGATTGAAATAAATATGTGAAATCATCTCAAATTTAGATTATTAAGCTTTTATTTCTAATAAAAAAAAAAAAGACAATTATCGCTCTTTAAATAAAATTAATTAGTCTGTTTAGCGTGTGTTTTAACATGGTTAAAAGCTGTAGAATATCTTTAATTCTTTGACATCTTTCAGTAAACGTTTCGATTTTCTTGTAAAAGCTTGGTGGTTTCTAATTAAAAAAACATTTCTCAAATTCTGTTTTTATTGAGCTGAAAAGATATTCATCAATATAAATTTTGTTCTTTCACACCTTGTAATTCCTCACCTTAATTCTGTCATTATCTCATCAATGCTACTAAACGTTGTATTTTATATATAAAAAAAATGTAAAGGGCCATATCCGGCGAATATGGAATAAAACAAACGTCAAGATTCGTCAGAGATCAGTGTATCAACATAGCATGGATTAGGGTTAATCGTTAATAAAATTTTATATATTCTTATTTTTATTATTGTTTTATTATTTATGTATCCGTGCAAATTAAAACGAGAATAAATGTCACAAATTATAATAGTTTCACTTCTAGTAATAAAAACATAAACATCAAGGTAATCGTAAAATTAATAGGCAATAAAATCAAGAGAACCACCGTCTCGATTTAAAAGCGATCACAAACTGTTGAAATCAGAAGATATGCCCTAATGATTTAATTCCGGTAAATACAGCATGTTTCTAAAAAAGTCATATTGCTTAGAATTCTTATCTACAATATTACTAAAAAAAAACAATGAAAAATACAGTAGATTTCAGTAATTAGAACACATCCAAACATTTTTTTCCAATAAAACGGCTTGCCAAATAAAGAAGGTTAGGGAGAAAATTATAAAAATATTATTTATATGCATTTCTATAATTATTACATTATTAAAAAAAAAAACAGTAAAGTAGAAGAAAGAAAGTGTAATTATAAATTATAATAAAAAATTGTAATTAGAGTAAATTAAGTAGTCAGAAAAAAGTACAATCTTCCTTAATGACATAAAAAATATCAGAATGTCGATGGATTTCTTCTTCTTTGGTTGCCTTGTCCGTTTTCAGGCGTAGGTAATCTACGTGTTCTTATTCTTTCTCCATATCATCATCATAGACGCAATAGCCCTATTGTAGAACCCTGGCCTCATCCAACACTCTTCTTCATTTTATCCAGTCTGTCGCCACGTCACTCCATCTTCCGGTGAGTTTCAATAATGCAGGATCCCGCTCTACACAGTCTAACCACTTCAGCATTGGTCTTCCTTTCCTCAGGGGACAGGAAGGCTTGTTAACCTTTTCATTTTAAGCCTTTTCGGTGGATGACTGTCCCGCATGTTCTTGACACGTGACCGGCCCATCGGAGTCTGGCCACTCTGATGACAGCTGTGACCTGTCATCAGAGTTCACAGAATTGTTTGTTAACAAGTTAACAAAATTGTTGATAAAATACACAATGGCATTCCTTGATATAACCCAAGCCTTCGAGAGGGATAGCACCAAGGACTACTGCACAAAATTAAGAAAAATCTTCCTCATCATTTTTATTTAATCTTAAAATCGTATATTTCAAATATACATTTCCGTGTCAAACTGAATGGAGAAAGAACTGCACGCGTCTGATTAACTCTGGAGTACCACAGGGAAGCGTAATTGGTCCAATCCTGAATTTACTATACACTGCTGATATGCCCAACACTGAAAACACCCTAATCGCCATCTCACGACGATCCAAACAAAGCATCCGAAATGTTTCAAGAAAGTCTGACAAATATTTACCGTTGACTAAAATTGCGGAAAAATTATACCAAATCAAACCAAATCAGTCCTTCGCAAGCAAGAGAAGAAAACCGCTCTTCTATTAGCATTGATGGTGAGCTTTTAACCCTTTAATCGCCAAGCCAATTATATGGATTTTTACCGTACGCCGTATAAACTTCAAATAAAATGAAATGGCTAAACATATCGACATTCTAACAATCACATTGCCTTCAAAAGATGTCTCTGCATTAATTTTCATTTAGAAATATTATATTTATTCATAAATAAATTCGTAGTAGCGTTTGCCGTGGCGCTGGTGGCTAGACGATTTCGCGTGCCTGCACGCCGCGGCGTCTAAACGGTTAAAATCCCCTTCGTGATCAACTTAACTTAGGACCTACGATTTTAAACAAAAAAACCCAATATTTGGCTCTCGCCTTGGAAATAGGATCGCCGAATCCTTTGTGGTAAGTCGAGAATTAACTGTATTTGGTTTCGGTTTATTAGAAGGTAAACTATAAAGTTAATCCCAAAAAACAGTTGCATTATTATATTATTTTTAGCATCATCATTATTCCATTTTCAAAATGTAGCATAGTATTTTAATTATATTTTATGTATGGAGTATGAGATTATTAATATTTTTGATTAGACAATGCACAGATCGATTTCTTCGGATGACTGAAAATTAATCAGTCCATTGAATCGGCTCCTTCAGCCAAGCACTCGCGGCTAATGCGCCGTGTGACACATCCGTGGTTAGCTCTGTTAACAAATCACCTGACAGGCAACCAGAGTCAATTAATTCACCTGTCACACAGGTGGTGGAGAGAAGCCAGACTGGGAGGAGCTGCTCGTTACATCAGCAGCCTCCTCCCACGGCCGACGGCTAATGCGCTCAGACAAATTGTCAACGATCAACCATCGCCGGTCTACCACCGAGATTAAACCGGACAAAATAAATAAAAAAAAACGATCGAATCCAGAGATGGTAAACGTTTTCGCGCATTTCTTCCGATTCCCACACCTAACCCGTTTCACCTGTCAGCCTATTGACAATGGTCAGTCAATTGACCGCATCGCCTTGTTATACAAGAGACGGTCGGCTCATTGATTCACAACAATACATTGTTTCTCGGAATTTCCACCTGTGGGTCTGGTATTTTTTCCGCTGTTGTTCTCTTTTTTTTCTTAGGACCTTGCCTAATTCCGCCGGGATTTCTATGATTAATTGCATCTCGGTCGAGATCAATAGCCACTTGACGGCGTGTATGGGTCTGTGATTGAGTTATTTATTGCTTTGCGGAAATGCTGTGTATGAAAATGAGTAATTGATCGCGGTTAGCCACGGATATTCGGATAAATTGAATTAAATTTTGTTTAATCCGCGATCGATTCGATAGACCGAATTACCGGCCGATGAAAAATAATACATAAACATGGAGTTTTAATATGATTATTTATTAGCGCAGAAATTAAGATTAATGCGTTCGATCTAAGTGCTAATAATTAAGCATTTAATTTGACTGCTTTATAAATAATTGTTTTATAATAAAAATTGAATTGTTTAAGTTATTTTTAATTAAAACAATTACTGAAATTGATATAATCCGAATTAAAATTATAATAAAGATCAGATTATGACTTTATTTTAATTAAAAAATAAATCACGTAAATCAAATCATCGTGTAGTTAACAATTCTAATTAAAAACAAATAATATTGTGTATTCTTATTATCGCCATAGCAAATTAAATGCTAATAACCCAACTGCGCATGCGCAGGAATTATATTTATTATATTTTTATTTTGAAAATGGAATAACTACACATTTTCATTAATCGAATGTATTTTTGTAATATATCATTTTAATAATATTTTTTTTGCATATTTGCAAAAGCAGTGATTCTCATTTTTTTTTAAAACCATTACAGTGAAGACTCGTTTATTGCGTTTTTGAATGGACCGATAAAAAAACGTAATAGGAGGAAAAACGTAGACTATCTTATAATTCGTCTCGTACGTTTTCAATAAAAATATATGTTTTCGGTAAAGTAGCTTTTAAGGCCCTCAATGAGCCTCATAGCTTACCTCATCGACGTTTTTGATTTCTTTTCCAATTACTAACGAAAGAAACTTTTTACTGCCATCTGAATTTGTAATAAAAAAAAATTAGTCTGTTTTTACTTAATTTTCCTCCATGACAAGTTTTTCCCTTAACCCTTTATAGGGCAAAGGCTGAAATTGGTTAATATATTAACCAGTCGCTTTAAGGTCTATATTTCCATGAGCGCCCATAGAAATGTCAACCTTAGTACCGTAAAATGTTGTCGAAAAAGTTCTTTGGTTAATTTATTGTTATTGACAATAAGTATTTTCAATAACAATAAAAATAAAAAAAATCCAAAATAATTAATTTGCTCTATAAAGGGTTAAAGACAGCTTCGAGGTAGAACATTGAAGAACAGTCCTGTTTCATCAGCATTAAAAATATCTTTTACAGTAGGAACGTCCGTCTGCTTCCAATCATCAGTGATGTCTAAATCAACACTTCGATATTTCCCGCAAACTGATCTATGGACCACAGAGTGTCTCTTCTTGAAACGATCTATCCAGCAATTTGATGCAGTAAATCCTTCGATATTTAATTGAGACGCAATGTGAAGGACCTTATCTCAAATTAATGGACCAATCTGCTTCCTAATATCCATTTCTAACACTTCGCACATGTATTTTTATATATATATATGTTTAATATAAATTGAACGCAAATAGCGGGAAAACGTAAAATCCGGGCAGGTAAAAAGCTGGCAGGTTCCTTTGGCCTCGATTGCTATTCGAGAGTTTGGTAAGGCCCATGCACTCAGCGAGTGAGATCCTAGTTGCTGGCAAATGATGATGATGATGAATTGAAATTGAACGCAAATAGCGGGAAAACGTGAAATCCGGGCACGTAAAAGCGTGATTTCACTGTTTATATTTTTTATGTGAAATCGAATTACACGATCAATCGAAATGATCATTGTACAACCCTCGATTTACACGGTGGATCGTGTATTATATATGGAATTCGAATATTATTTTTTTTATTTAATCAATTCATTTTATTTCAAAGCCGTGTAAATCAAAACGCGGATACGTTCGTTCGACCGTGCAAAATCGAGTCGCAATTCGCTTTGGCCATGCATTTTTTGTCTGTATAATTAGATACGACGAGAGCCGTATATAAATTAAAATTTATATTTAAAACTGTTGAAGATTATGCAAAAATTAATTATCCATACGAAAAAAATTACACACAATTTGACGTATTTACGACACGTCGTAAAACCGCCGACCGGATGTACGATATATTAAAATGGGCACTTCAGAAAATTCTCAGATCATCATATCATAAACTCTAATCGAATATTAATTCGTCAAATTCGGAGAGCGCTCGGAAAATTTACGTTTTCCTCGCGTCGTCCGACGATTTTTACCTTAGTAAAATTATAACGAACGTTTACTTTTACCATGTGGATTTATTATATTGTATAATTGTTTTTTTTTTCATCGTCTGCTCATCATCGGTAGTGAGATAGTGATCAATCGTGAACTTTCATGCGTGGACCGGTTTTATCAATACTATGGAAATGGACCATCAAACTGCGCGTTAAAAATCAATTAAAATTCACCCGCAGTAATTTTCGAACGATCTACAGTTTGAGAACCACTGCGGGCATCTTCTTGACTGACAGATGTATTACACATTGATTATTTATCGCCTCGTGTACATTCCGGCATAGCACTTTGCATAATAATGTTGTCCAATCACTCTAATGTACGGAATCGTAGATGCGGCCGTACGCTTCGGGATTGTCATGGAGCGTCCTGATTTATCTGGATGTTCCCGGTGGTTGTCGGAAGAGCGAAGGACAATGTGCGGATGCGTTCGATGTTGTCGTCATCCATTATCCGGTTTCAATGCGCGGGGATTGACGTTGTTCGGATAAGCGAGTTTCGGAGATCGAAGCGCATATCTATCGACGTATCTCTACACGCCTCGGACGGAATAATGAATCATTTATTAAAATAATTAAAAAAAGTAATAGTTTAATTATTAACCCTTTGTATGCCGATCTTGTCTGGCAGGTTTTGAATCCATTATTTTTAAATAAAAAAATAAATATATTTAAAAGACTACAACGATCGGACATAACTGTTCTGAACCATTGCTGCGAAAATAATTAAACATTAACCGATCAAATGGCTCTAGCCGATGGGGTCTATTTGGGACCCCAAGTTTTTCTAAAAAAATTGACTAAAAAATAAATATAAATAATCATTAATCTTAATTGTCCGCAAATGCGGAAAAAAAATAAAAACAACAATATTGTTTTTCAATGGCACGGGTACGATGTTTTTGATCGCTCAGTATCTGATATGAGCGAGAGATTATTATAATATCATAAATTAGATCGATATTTTGGATTTTTCTACTAATATATATCATGTTTTTTTATTCATAAAATAATCCATTCAGGTTCTTGACTAGAAATTTTCAGGCACTATTTTCATACAAAATAGACCCCATCGGCCAGCGGCGTTAGTTTCGAGCCATTGTGACGGATCGGTTAAACAATAAAGGTCAATGATTTTATATTTATTCTTTAGACTTTTTTATACAAATACAAAAAGTTTGCGACATGTCGGATTTATATTAAAAGAGTTATTCGAGAAAAACTTGGGGTCTCAAATAGACCCCATCGGCACGGCTAGGTTAAGAGCATTGTTACCATGGAAATATAACACGGCAATATATGTCCGTCTCCTGCAAATATTTATTACAGCAATACGCATCTATTAGTTAGTAATATAATAATAAATAATGTTATATCTAAATATTCATCACCATCGTCATCATTAGCAAGCCACGAGACATTTACTCGCTGAAATTTTGAGCCTTACCAAATTCTCCAGAATGCTGTTCGAGGCCATTTTAGGTCCATACCGCGATCGGTGTAACCCATCTTGATACACGGTTTCCTTCTCTTGGCCATTGATGGTATGGGATTTTACCCTCCTTACTGTATCCAGGCAAAGTGGGAGAGGGTTTGTCTCGGTATTCGCTTTCATCTTCTCTAAGAGTACCGGCGTGACGAGTCTCAGGCAGCAATAACCCTCTTGTATAATAGCAATCCTTTCATCATAGTAAACACCTCAAAGAGCGATTTCGAACCTCCATTTTAAGGATTACCCTCCCAGATTAGTAAAGGAATTTTGTCGAATTTTGACTACTAATTTGAGTCGGTTGATTTGGTATTATAGTTGATTTTGATTGGTTTTATTTATTAGCAAAAGGTTGCTAACCATTATGTGTTTAGTTACGTAATCGTAACTTATATTTAAATGTTAGGGGTTTTCTTCTCTCTATGGAATAATGGTACTACTAATAAGAATAAAATAGTAAGCGGTACGATATATTAAATGGGGATCAGGTTGCTAACCGTATATATTGTAATAAGAAAGTGATAGGATATTTCGTCTATAGCCAAGAAATTAGCAAAGCAGGCGTGGACATTAAATTTAGGTCGTTTGGTTTATTAGTTTGGGTTTGGTTTACATACAAATGTTAATTATTATTTCCCACATTATCTCATAAATTTCATTCTAATACACTAAATCTTCCTATTATTGATTTGAACATTTTATATGAATACAGTTAACCCTTCTTTAGCGCCCATGAGGAGCCCAATGTGGAACACCGTATAGGAACCCGCCTTATAGAAGACCAGGCACACAAACAAAGTTTGGGGTTAGGTTTTTTTTATTTTATTTTATAAATTGAACATTTTTCAATAACATAGTTTAAATGACAGTGCTATATTTTGTGTCAACCAAAGGGCATTGACCTTTATTTACCGTGGCAATGTTTTGCATATCCACAAGGAAACACTATAGGAGGGACAGTTGCACTCGCCTATATATATCCGAGAGCGCTATAGAAGGTTTTCTATAAAATATATTCCAAAGTGTTTTATTTTCGGTTATTTATAATATTAAATATTTATTATAGATATAATTATTTAATTAATATTTATTTATCATTAAAAAAATTGTGAATAATTCCCATATTTAAAAAAAATTCAAAAGCATTGTACAGAAAAAATATATAAATAGTTGACATGGCAATAAAAATCGTGATCGAAATTATGCACTAAAATAAAAAATAAAAATAGTCCTATTGTTGAATACATGACGCGAATAAGGTGGTTATTAACATTTTTTTGTGAAATCCTGTTATTTGTGAAACAACATGTCCTTTATCTCTTTTGTTTCTGTTAGTGAAACAAATTTACCGTCGGATTTGTGCATGTGCTTAGTGGAATAACGTGGTTCTAAGTATCAATATCGTTTTCTCCGCTAACATTTATATAAAAGCTATGGAATAACGTTGTAAGTGCATTCGAGGACTATGTTAGTAAGCATATTCACGTAATTTTTTTGAATTGTGATGAAAAAATAATCCTTTCAATAAGGTATGATTAGGAACAGATTTATTACCAATGGATCGTTATCTGATATTATTTAAATATAAAGATTGTTGCAAAACCTTATTTCTGCGTTGTTAAGCCGCCCTAAATCAATTATCCCCAATCTGCACCCAATCCTCAAACAATTTGTACCGCCAGAAAGTTTATTATAATCTATCTGAAACTCATGTAATACGCACAAATCCCGTTGGTCGTCGTTTTGGCTATTTGATTAACATAAATGGTCCCTAACGACTCACTTTGCTGATGGGAAAATAATGGTGCGAATCCAAAAGCCGCAGCAATTTCGAAGATCGGCCATAATAGCTAACGCTTGTGTTTTCTTTGGATCGTAAACAATTATTTCTGTAACAACAATAATATATTTAAATATGGGCCGTGAATGGCCGAGCCGGTCGTTACGTGCGTCTTTTCATCATCTGGCTGGCTTCCATCCTTCTGTTGGCCATCCACAATGCTTCTCTACCACCACACACACCAATCCAATTTGCTTTCCTGGCGCATCTGCCCTCGGAGTCATCATACGTGATCCGAGCTCGTGCTCGTGGCCTAACTGTAAACAGACAGACAACAGAGACCATGCAGCGCTAGACCCGACGCCGATGCTTCCACAACCCCGACATGAACCCGAAATCGATATCGAAACCAAAACACCGATCGAAGATACCATAGATCCCTAAAAACAATACTGCTCAATGCCGAGCAGGGCAAAAGTGAGCCACCAGGAAGCGAACCAGCCGATCGCATTTAGCATGCGACTCTGGGATGCACCGCAGATTACTTTAATCGCATCATCTTACATACACACATACGATGCCAGTCAGTGATACGGAAACGTGACGCGCGTTCCGTTCCAGAATCTGCAAGTGTTCTCGCACAAAAATGTAAATTTAATACGTAATCAATGGATGCCGGATACCATCCATCAACCAAGCAACCATCCTCCGGTACCTCCGTCTCAAGGTCTGCAAAAAAAAATTGTACACACTGCAATCGAGTGACTCCAGACGGTGGGACGATCTGCGATCGAAGGCTATTGTCAATTAATATATTTTTTTTCTAAATAAATTATCGGGGCCCATGCTAATTTCGCCCATTAACTTCGACGAAACGGTTTATCCGCGTAGGAAATCGTGAAAATTAGATAATTATCTTTCCGTGTTAAAAAAAATGTTAGTTAACGTATTACTAAGTGGTAAACTAATAAATTACAAGTGTAATAAAATTTTATTAGGGCCACATATATATATTGGTCACGTCCCCGGGCTATGCTTACAGTTACACGGGGGTCACAGTTCAAACCGCATAAGTAAATCTGGTTTTTAGCACCGGAGATGACTTCGGAAGACGGCTGCAAAATTTCGATGGCACGATATAAACACAACATTGAAATAAAAAAATAATAATAAATTAACACGTGTTTTTTATGCATTTCCTTTATTATTGAATAATATTTTCATACGTAATAAAAAAACATATTGTAAATCATCACCTGTGAATAGACCATAAAGTCACAAATATTATATTATAAATATTATTATTTAAATATTTTTCTGATCAAATCAATAGATGTCAGTCAAATTTAGTAAAAAAAAATACCTTTTATCATTAGAAGTTAACAATAAATTACATAGATGTCAGTATAATTTAATAAACTAACCAACTTTTAACATAATTCAATAGATGTCAATAATTATAAAAAAAAATATTTATAATATATAATTACATATCTCATAGTGATTATTTAAAATGATTAAAACATTGTTATGTATATTTAATTGGATGATCGATTGACATTGAATGGTAAATACCATTTCGTAAACAATTTCATTAATTGTCAATGACATTATCAATTATGGATTAGTAATAATTTTTTTAATATAAATTTGCACAAGTCTGAATTTATTATTTGCAGTTTTAGTCGAATATTTATATTCGTTCGGAGTCGGTGCAAACGTAGACATGCGAATGAACTCTGTTTCTTCAATTGAACCTTCATTCAACCTTAATCACAATGGGCGCAATCTGCAATGATGTCCTTGCACCTTATTCATGCAATAGATAACACTTTTATGTTAAAAATAGAAATGAATAAACTTAAATAATAGCAATTTCTTAGCGAATTGTATGTAATATACACATTTTATTGGATTTTTATATTTAATTTGACCGAAGAAGGTCATGTCAACCGTGACGGATAATATCTGCGATAGTATAATCCAGAAATTCGCCAATATTTTACCACTATGACAAGGGCCAGGGACCGGTCAGACGAACTTAAATGATTTGGAGCACCGCTTCTTGGAGAATCGCATCAGAAAGTTCCCTTTATTGTATAAAAATATGGTCACAAATTTATTTTTTCATTCCTTTTCAAAATTTACATGCGGTTCTTTAACTAAATATGTTTACAGGAAGTCACTAAATTAATTCATCGGAAAAACATATTATTTTCTCCCGAGACTTCTGATATACGATAATTTGTCTATATTTCCGGGCGGCTACGATATTTGCATAACAAACTTCGCGTACAGAGTGATCTTTGATTCTCTAGGTTAAAAATTACAGTTATTCATATTAAATTATACTTTTACACTTTATAGACCCGATGGGTCTATGGGGTCTATTTATCTAAAACTGATTTCCAACATTATCCTAATCTCTCCGCTCCCAAAATTCCCTACTCTCAATGTCCAAAATTTATCAGATCGCGAGAAAGGATCGAAAGACCGCGGCTCGCTTTAAGGAGGGAAGAAAATAGATTCTTTTTCTTTTTTCTTTCTTTATCAGGCACATTATATATATTTGGGACCCCAAGATTTTTCTCGAATAACTCTTTTAATATAAATCCAACATGTCTAAACTTTTTTTATTTGTCTAAAAAAGTCTAAAGAATAAATATAAATAATCATTGACCTTAATTGTCCGCAATTACGGGAAAAAAAATAATAACAGCAATATTATTTAACAATAACAAGGGTGCAATGTTTTTTATCGCTCCGTATATGAGTGAGAAATAACATCGCACATCTGCAAGTGCGAGCGAGGAAAAATATCGTGCGAAAGCATATGCGTAAAAAAATCCAATATATACGACCAATTTATCAAGCATATCATAAATACAGTAAACCCCCCTATAACGTCGGGATAGGTTCTACGTAATAGGGGGGGACGTTATAG
This sequence comes from Philopotamus ludificatus, assembly GCA_022495035.1. Taxonomy (NCBI): domain Eukaryota; kingdom Metazoa; phylum Arthropoda; class Insecta; order Trichoptera; family Philopotamidae; genus Philopotamus; species Philopotamus ludificatus. The sequence goes on from JAGXCT010032708.1 coordinate 26,757, forward strand.
GGGGTTAAGGTTTTTCAATTTTATTTTTTGATTTAAAGGAAATCAGTAAATCAACACATTCCCAAATAGTTAAAAAAAACGTGAGCATCGATTTACTCGATTATAATTCGTTCCATGGATATAAAAGTAGAAAATATTTTCTCACTGTATGTGTGAATATCCCTGGAATGCTCTGATAGCCTCGTGCTGATGAATCAATACCAAATATTTTGAGATGATTTCGTCGGATGCGTGCCGATGTTACAATCCGGAGCCTACATTATGTCATTGCGCGAACGTTATAGGGGGGTTCGACGTTATAGGAAAAAATCGCCGCAGACGTTATAGGGGGGAACGTTATATGAGAGGACGTTATAGGGGAGTTTACTGTAACTACTTTTATTTTTATGATCCATCACGTCGGCTCGAAACCATCGCCGATGGGGTCTATTTTGTATGAAGGTTGTTTCGTACACGATTCTCTTTTTGCATGATTCTGAAATAACACGGTTCAAGTTTTTACGCTGATTTATTATAAAAAAAATCAAAATTAATAAAAGTACGTCCACCCCTCGACTTATGCGTGTTTTTTTTGCGCGGTTTTATAAACCGCGTAAAAAACCAAGGAACATTGCAACTTTTACCAAAAAAATAATAATTAAATAATACGGGAATAATTGAAGAAAGTTTATATACACCTGACCTGACCGATGAAGCTGGATTATACTGGAAAAAATGCCCAGTAGGACCTGTTTAACTGATTCTCAAAAAACAGTTAATAGCTTCAAGACAGCAAAAGATCGAGTGACAATGTTATTATACAATAATGCATCCGGTGATCGAACTATTAATATATGATAACTATTGCTGATCTACCAAGATCTCAAGCTAAGATCATTGAAGGGTATAAACATGGAATATATCCCTGGGCTAACAAGAATGCTTGTTTGACATTAATTATTTTTATAATAATAATTAATTATATTCCTTGAATATGATGGTTTTTTGGAACATAAATTATTAAAATAACATAAATTATAAATTCCGTATTATTCTTGCAGCTAACTTGATATAAACCAGAAAAGGGAACAAAAGCGTAAAAGAGTCCTCTTAAACTTCGCAGACCATCATGGATGAAAAAGTGCAAGGTAAACGGTGGTTGAGAAGAAAGAAGCTGTCGTGACTCCGCAATATTCAAAACTGGACTGGATTTGGAGCTCCAATTGGGGTAAGAATTGATCCTACTCGCCAAAAACTGAGTATATCAGAAGGTCAACGATTTACCAAATTTTCTCTCAGCGGCAGATTTTGGAAACACTTGAGAATTCCACATTGAAACGCATCACCTGTTCACAGATTTCAATTCGCTTATGTTACAGTTTACAGGCCTAAGCTATACGAGGCGACGAGGAGTCTCAGTATTCCTCTGTATTCCTCCTAACTATGGTAAGGCTTCCAATGTCGGAGGTCAGATGCAATTTACATGTTCAATCTGATTTCTTGAAGAGGTAGTAAGTGACTCCGGAATGGAAACATCTGGCATCATTCTTAATCGATCCGTCACGGCGGCACGAAACCAACGGTTCTGACCGATGGGATTTCATGTCAATAATTGATAAATTATTCGACAATACCTTGACATTTGTTTTAAAAATAGATTTTTCTAAGAATAAAAATAGTTACTCATAATATGCTTTATAATGTGGTCGATAATTTTAATATTTTTACTAATCAATATAACGCCTAAGTGACGTGAGAACTCGACGATGTTCCTCCGCGACCGAGGTACACTCCCGGCTCATCGGATGTGGTTTCACCACTTGCACAGCACGATGTTTTTACTCGATTGCACTTGCACATGCGCGATGTTTTTTCTCGCTCGTATCCGGTACCGAGCGATAAAAAACATCGCGTCCGTGCTCATGTAATATTAAATTGTTGTTCTAATTGTTTTTTTCGCAATTGCGGACAATAAAGGTCAATGATTATTTATATTTATTCTTTAGACCAGTGGTCTCCATAGTGGGGTACGCGTATCCCGAGGGGTACGCCACATTTATTTTCAAAATACTTTATGTCCTCTCGTGCGCACAAAATTATAACAGAAAAACACAATTCACGATCACTTCCGATATTTCTTCCGACGATTAAGGGTACGCGGTCAAAAGAGATCACATCTTTAGACTGTTTTAGACAAATACAAAATGTTTGGGACATGTAGGATTTATATTAAACTTGGGGTCCCAAATTGGCTTCTTATCTATGCGGACGTCATAGACATTGTGGCATGGTCTCGAGCAGCTCTCAAGGATGCATGCCAGCAAATAATGAGAGCGGCAATAGGCATGAGGCTAAAAATCAATTATACTATGCCCATATGCCAAGGATGAATCCTTCAACCCCTGAGAGTCGAAGAGTACAGCTTCAAGGCTTACCAGGAATTCATATATCTCGGCTCACTTATTACAAAAAATAATTAGTCTAATTTAGTGTGGAGGAGAACCATGCTGGCAAACCGGTGCTACTTTGGATTCCTCTCAAGAAAGACCAAAGCCAAGTTCTACATGACCCTCATCAGGCCGTCCTAACATACCTTTGTACACAGGATGAAGCTGTGTCAGGCCGATACAGTTTCATCCCTCGCCTACACTACCTCCCATTACTACCATCCCTTACCAACACCGCATATACCGGCTTGGGGCCGGTTAACAAAAGCAGTTTTTGACGCGCAACGTCCAGGTAAGAACAGAACCACAGAATGTTACTGTAATCCTGGCAGACTTGCCAACACCAGCAATGTGGGTATGCTACAAGGTTAAACTCTTTAAGTTTAGCCTTGAAATTGCCAGTCAGGAATTGACTGCCCCAAAAGTCTGGGAAGGACTAGCTATAGTTAAGCCTGGCTCTGATATCGCGAAAGAAGAGATAGGTAGTCTGCCCTTTGGAGGGACTACCTATGAATGCTGGGCTCTGAGAAACCAAGATAAGCGACAATTGGATATCCTAAAGAGGAGGATTCTGAGACTGATATTTGGAGCCGTATTCGACGATGGGGAATGGTGTATCCGAAGCAACGAGGAGCTGTACCGTCTATACAAGTATATGCCGGTCACTGCATCGTTGAAACTTACCGGAAGATGGAGCGACGTGGCGGCAAATCGGACAGAATGGAGAATTGTTTTTTAGATGTAGATCACCTACGCCCGAAAACGCACTCAAAGAAGAAGAAATCCATCGAAATTTGATTCTCTATATATGATAATCCTTATTAGGTAAGTACAAACAGTACTGGTACAGTA